>CM070838.1:3341461-3413961 GCA_036326025.1 Chrosomus eos | reverse complement strand
CATAACACGTCATTATTCCGTGATTGTTGATATAACGGCTACATTAAAAAAACTCAAACACCTTTCTGTCTCCAGGACAACAACGACCGAAGAGCCTGGACTCTGAGCGGGACGAGCTTGAATGTTCTTGTTGCTGATCTTGGACCATTTGTCATATTCCCAAATTATTCATAAAGATTAGATGACGCAAAACTAGTTTCAGATCAGCAACAAAGCAGAAAGTTGATGAACAAGTTGGCAAGCTGCTCTCGCTTTCGTCTGCAGAGACACAATAAAAAATAAAAAAGCATCTCGAAATCCACCAACAAATGGAAGGACGTACAGAGAAACGTTGCTGTTTTCGGTATCAGGATGTACCATCATGCATTGTAGCCTCTTTGCAGTTAACGCTTTTTTAAATAGGCTGTTCCCTGCTTTCTGAGAATGTCATGTGACCTGCCTTTAATTGACGGATGTGTCCGCTCAGGATTTGATTGGTGGTGCATGTGCTTCTCTGTGTGTGTATGCGCTCAAACCGAATGTGACTTTATTCCATTTCGCCAGTTTCGTTTGCCTGGAATCCTTTCTTGGATGTTTTTTTGAACGTTTTAACCCCAGCTTTTGTAAATGACAAGTGCCAGTCATCTCTGAAAACATTTTGACATTAATGTATTCAGCAGTATTTTTATGTTGCCTTATGTTTGCTGTGGAAAATTAAACATTCTGCTACATGTACGAGAACAATATTGATTTGTTTTTGTCTTTTCTTTTGTCTATCTTTATATCTGAATCACTGATCATGTGTTTTGAAAGCTAATATAAATATATAAAATTTTGACACTGAGTAAAAACATTTCTTGTTTAATTTAAAACAAAGGTGGGATATTAGCTATCAACTTCCTGAGTTCTACAAAGAATTGCGTAGAAGTCTTGCATCTAATCACAAGATGATTATTTTCATATTTCCATGATGTGACAGACTATTTATATGTGTGTATGTGACTATTATATCAGCAGTGTTTATGATGGAGTGACCAGTCACACTCTGACCTAAATAAAAAATGACCCTCACTGTCATTTGGAAATGGGAAACAATTTTAAAGTCATAAATTTTGCCTTTATTAACCATAAGCTTTGACTTTGAATCATTCACACCTGAATTTATTAGGTCTAGTCAATAACATTCAAGTGCATATGAATTTTTAATTTGGATTATAAAAGACGAGATGTATTATTAACTGTACCCACCCGCCACAATGCATGTGATTTTGCCCTTCAATTATTCTGACCCCTCACCTAAATATTTGAGAGTCCATTGAGGATATCCATAAACTGTCAGCATTTTGTGATAACATAAAACAGATAGACCTAAATAAGTTTAAGTGACACTATCCTTGTCATATGATTTATAATATTGTATTGTGTGGCATTTAACTGTTCACTTTCCTTGAAGTGTTGTTAATTTCAATATACATTTGAAAAATGTGCTCTGCAGTCCTATAAAGAGAACCGACTAAAATGATTCAAAGGATGACAGTATAATTTATTCATGCTGATTTAGAAAAACAATATTTAAAAACGTATTTGTTCTAATTGTACAAAAAATGTCCGTGAAATTCGTGGGAATTTATAGTCTGAATCTGTTACATGAATGTTCTCTCGCGATTGGTTGCCTAGCACTTTAGCCCCGCCCGTTCTATGACGCAAAACTTTGGTTATATGCCCACGTGCAACTTTGTTCCCCATAACGCATCAGTCAGTCACTACGGAGCTCGGAGACAAGATTGCATATTTACCTACAAGCAGGACTTTTTAATCTAACATTTAATTTCAGACTTTTTGCGAAGTTTTAATCGTAAAACTCAAACCAGATCGGATACAATGAAGTACATCATTGGAATCGGAGGGTAAGTGGCTTTTTAGAGTTATATTATGAACAACTAGTTGTAATAGTTACAGTCCAGCCATGTGGCTTTTAATATTTTTCAGTTATATATTATACAGATAGTACTTTAATACATTGCCGTATTTTATTCTCTCTCGTGACGTGTTGGATGCGTGCTTTCACAGGATCGCGAGCTTTGAAACGTTTGTTTATGTTTTGAGCGGGAGATTTAAAATTGTGAGCGCGCCGAAGTTGATGAATGTTTTAATAACGGCTATTCGCGCCTTAATATATATTAATTCATTAATCTTGTATTGTTGTTGTGTGTAAAGTAAATGAACAGTATTTTTATTCATTTTCTTTTTGAGGTTTCCTTTTTATATGTTGTTTGTGATTGTAATGTTTTTGTGCAACAAAGGAGAAAACAAGGACGAAAAAGAAAAACAAAGGGCGAAATATTAAAGTAACAGTGACTTTTAAGACACCGAAAGTTACTTTTATGATTTTTTTTTTATTGTTTAAATAATTTAAGAGATATTGAGCATGAATTGCGTTTATTGAACACGCGGGTAAACAACAATGGTATAATTTGTTGTTATAAGCCAACTGAGGAAACCATCCCGCCAATTTTATATGAATAAACTGTTAACATACATTATTAAATGAAAGATTATTATACTTAAGAGTTAAATCGTTCTGCTTTTTGACTTTATTTTTTTAACTCTGTGTTGTTATTTTTAACATTTCTTTTGTTATTTATTCATTTTTAGTGTGACTAATGGTGGTAAAACCACCCTGACGGACAGGTTAATCAAAGCCTTACCAAACTGCTGTGTGGTTCACCAGGATGACTTTTTCAAGGTGAGCTCATCTAAATATAGGCTTAAGATTATATAATATTTGTGGTTAGTTTTCTAAAAGTTAGAGAGTTAAGAGCCCTTGTAGTATATCACTTTTGTAATTCAACTATATATATATATATATATATATATATATATAATATATATATATATATATATATAATTTTTTTTTTTTTTTTTGCTGTGCCATTTTAATTGTAGCTTTCAGTTCTTGCTTTTTAGTAGAGTACTTGAATAAGAAGTAACGTTAACTTTAATATAACAAACCCTTTAATGGCTCTTTACATTTGCTTTTCCTCTAATTAATTGATGACACTTTAATTTGTCTACTTGTATAAGGCTGTGATAAGAGGATCAGTGTATGGCATGTAAGAACTCAAAGTTCTGATCCAAGTTTAGTTTCCTCCCATCTATCAAGTTCTATTCATCAGGTCATGATGGCCGAGACCTGATTCTAGATCAGCAGTCTGGCTCTGTAATATACATGACGGCATTTGCTGCAGTGTTTTACTGGTCACTGTTATTTCAGCCGCCGGATCAGATAGCAGTCGGAGCGGATGGCTTTAAACAGTGGGATGGTAAGAATATAAATCGTAGGAGAGAGAATAACTCATTCTACGCATCGCCTCCCATAACAAAGATTTTACAATGTCCCTCCCAACCCATTCTCATTCTCTCCAGTGTGGCTTTGCTAAATTAAAATTCAACTTTTGTGCTTGCGCTAAAAGATTTTGTTTGCTTTTGTAGTGATCACATCTTTGGATATGGAGGCCATGGTTGAATACCATCAAGGGCTGGGAGGAGAACCCAGTTAAATTCGCCAGATCTCACGGCGTCCCGTTGACCCCGACCGCAGAAATGGACGACCCCGAGAGCCAAGTGCACATTCTCATTGTAGAAGGATTTCTACTCTACAACTACAAGTGAGTGACATATAACTACTTTATGGTGGCCTGAACTGAATGAATTGAAAAGATTAGACTCTTGGAACTTTTGGTTACATATGCTCAGTGCATTTAAGGAGACGTTAGGGTACACGACGTACATTCCAGTCATGCGACTCCCTGCGGGGGTGTAGATAAGGAGACTCTGAGCTATTGGCGTGTAACGGGCATGTGCTGATTTCTAAACCGGCTGTAATCAGTAAATGAATGTTCGCAGTTTCACAGACGGTGTTCACTTTAAAGTTGTGATCTTTTTATCATGACGTTGATCTTTTTCTCCCTAAACAGGCCTTTGCTGGACGTCTTTGACAAGTCTTATTACATAAGCATCCCGTACGAGGAGTGCAAGAGGAGGAGAAGGTGTGATATAATTGTATACAAACACTCAGAATTGTGCTAAATATGAGCGGCTCAAATAAATACATGTATTATTGATTTCAGTACAAGGCAGTACACTGTTCCTGACCCTCCTGGACTGTTTGATGGTCACGTGTGGCCCATGTACCTCAAACACAGATGTGACATGGAGAACTGCGGTTTGCCAATTGGTACGATATAGGTTCTTTACATGAGTTTGAACCAAAACACAATATTTTTGATAAATATTAATTTTGTCACGTCTACTTCAACAGAATACTTGGATGGCTTGAAAACAAAAGACGAAATGTACAACCAGGTTCACGAAGACATCCACAATACACTTCTGAATCGCTTATAGGTGAGATGGCCAATCCAGATGTCAGGTGGAATTATTAATAGCATAAATTTATGTGCCATAACAAAGAAACTTGTCTTGTTTTTTGTCTTTCAGCAGGAACAGGCTGCCGCCCGTCTGTACTATATTGTAAATACGAATCTAACTTGAATTGGCTTTTTTTTTTTTTTTTTTTTTTTTTTTTGTAAATAGTTTGACTGGAATGTAATTTAAATACTTGTGGAGGAACTTTTTTGCATTACCTCTTGGAGGACTGTCTCCATATTTTATGTTTTTTGTTTTGTTTTTAATAGTTTTTGTGACTCTTACAAAGCACTCCTTGGTGATTTAATTCTTGAAATGGTGTTTACCACATAATAATTAATTTCTAAAGCTTGATTTGTACATGAACCAATAAACATTGTGCTTTGACTTTTATATTTACATTTGTCAGTCTTTCCATTTTACACCCAAAATGATCATGTGTTTTCTTTTTTGTCTCTTATTTTACTGTATAATGTAAATTCTACTTTTTGTTTTATATACATTTTAATTTGGATTTTTAATCTTTTCTTACCCAGATACTCAATCCAAGGTCTTCCTTTTATGAAAATGCAAGTGTTCATAAACACTAACTTTTATAATTTTAAGTGTATTCGGTGCTTTGTATACTCAATTTGACATAAGCTGGATTTGCCCATTTGACTGACCATTTGCTTTTTTTATGTAAAATATTTCTAAAGGAATTTGTGGGGAAAATATTAAGGTAATGGGTAAAAGCTATCAAATACTATAAATATGTGCACTTAAAGATAAGAACTGAATATCATGTTAGTATAAATAACAGGACCAGTAACTATTAAATAGCCATTAACATATGTCCATGTTTTTCCCCCCTTCTGAGGTCATCCTAAAAGTCTTAAAATGATAAATAACCTGACATCTCATTCCTGGGATAATAGTTTTTCTCTCCCAAATTAGCTTGCATTAAACTCATGGATTATTTTCATAAAGATATAACCTTTAATTATGTTAATCTCCATAATCATCTGTTCCGCTCCAAAAAACTTCCAGCTCTAAAATGTATCGCTCTGTGTAATAAAGCCTATGCTTAACTTCAACTTGCATGAAAACAAACATTGTCTAGACATTTTCCTGAATAAACCTTTAGCTCATGCTTTAAACTGCGTGTTGAATGTGCCTATGTGCTTTTCAATAGTGTCCCTTTCTCATAGGACAAATGCCTACACATTCACTTCAAGTATTTATGCAATGAAATCAGTGGAAGGGGAAAGTGCACACATTCATCGCTGTTAAGAGCAATTGTCGTCATTGGGAGATTGGAATGGTTTCAACATTTCGTAGGGCAGATTTTCTTGTGATAATGGCATGACTAAGACTTTCATAATATTAAATGAATTGAAGGTAGTCATTTTGTCTAAATTATACCAATAATAAACCCTTATGCAATTAAATAAAAGGTCTCAAATATTACATTTTGCTCCATCTAGTGGCAAAAACTGTCATATTCAATCATCTGCAATGAAGAAAGATACAAAAATAGTCTATATGTCTTTTTATACTTCATTTTAGTTGTTATACATGTTTTTGTCAACTAACTTCATCTTTTCTATTAAAGTGGCTCCACATTTCCCATTTGTGGTAACACTTTACAATAAGGTTAATTGGTTAACTACATTATTTAGCATGAACTAATAATGAACTGGATTTATACAGCATTTACTAATACTTTATTACAATCTTGTTAACATTAGTTAATGCACTGTGAACTAACATGAACAAACAATAAACAGCTTTATTTTTATCAATTAACAAAGACTATAAATGTAAGTTTGTGTTTACATTAATGTTAACTAATGAACCATATTTTAAAGTGTTACCGCATTTGTAAATGTGTGGTGTGCCTATTGGTGTCTATGTGAAACTTTCAAGAGGAAAAAGTGGGAAAGTTTGGAGAGAGAAACGCCTCCAATGTACCGCCTTCATCTGTACTACTGGGCTCTTATTTAAACGCTTTGGGGAGCACAAAGTGCCACACTTTCTATTGCATCCTGGTCCAAACATTTTGAAATGTTCATTCTCTTCTTCTTCATACACCTGTGCGTCCTGGTGTGTTTTAGCACCGCACAGCGTAATGGACCCTGGAGACACGAGATTAAGTGGGAAACTAACGGACAGGTTTACAGTTTACTGGGAACCGGTTCTCAATATCACACACCTGTTTCTGGAAAACATACAAGATTCTTATTGACGAGGCATATGATGCCAACAGGAAGGGTTTTCATGGGACGTTTTGCCAATAGGATGCACACAGTTGGGCATGTGGTCCATTCAAACTCTGTGCCAGAGCACAGTCCTGGTATGGATGCAAGACACTACATGATGTCTGGTCGTACTCGTACATCTCATATGAGGAATAATCAGTTGTCTTTGCATGCAAAAAGAACTGCACTTTCTTCAGATGAAGCACTGCGGACCCAGTTCATACTCTATGGGACAGCAGCCCCAACTGAAAAACCAACACTGGCACCTGTGAAAGCTTCAAGGGCACCAGGACACATACTTACCAAAACCCCCAAACGAACATCAGCTCCTGCAAAAACAGCTACTCAACTTTCCACTTCGACTGGGAGAAAAACTGCTAATAATTCTAAACTTTCACCAAGAACCAATTCAGCTTCACCTTCAGCACATGTTAATAACAGAAATACGGAGAATCCTCCCTCTCAGGTTGAGGAAAGAAGAGGAGAAACTATGATTGGTGATGAACCAACGAATCATCATGTAAACAGCAGAAACTCTTTCAACTTTAATCTGCTCCCATATGGAAGTGCCAATAGATTTCCTCACAGAGAAACGGGTCAGGGTACAAGGTATTTCCATAACGGTAAAACAACATTTTGAACTTTTTAGTCAATGTGTGAATTTTACAATGTCTTTAAGTGCTGTCGACTGTAATTTTTATACATTTTCGCGGCGCGAGCGGATGTTGATCCCGCGCAACGCGCGTCTTTTTGGCGCCCACTGTTGGCCAGAAATCAGCATTTTAAAACACAAACGGTATATTTAACCAGTATGTTAACTTATAAGAAAAGTGATAAATGGCAATTTGCTTGTCATGGTTTCTCAATATTGTGCCCAATCCCGATGAAAAAATTATATTTCCGCGTAGGCTACTGTTGCTATGATTACCTCAGGCGAACTTGACTTTTTTTTTATCCTGAACAGTTGTTCGGATACCTTGATTAAACTTTTGAAATAACAAACGACCTCATTTATTTATCATAGACAGCATTGAGATTAAATGTTGAGGCTACTTTTGGTTTCTAAACTGCATTTGAATATAGCTTATTAAATATGTGTTTCTCTTTATAGTCTGACCATTTAAATCAAAGATTAATAACATGTTCCAGGACTGCCTGATCTCATTCCTGATCCATCCTATATCCAAGCTGCATCTTATATCCAGAGAGTGCAGATGTACACATTAAGATGTGCCGCAGAAGAAGATTGTCTCTCCAGGTACTGACTCAAACCAAACTACAATAGCAGCAAAATACAACTTTTCTTGACCATTTTAAATGGAATATTTGCCTTTCCCCTCAAGTTCAGCGTACGGTGCGAGAGTGAGGGACCTTGATTACAGAGTACTTCTCCGATTTCCTCAGAGGGTCAAAAATCAAGGCACAGCAGATTTTCTCCCTGTGAAACCACATCATCAGTGGGAATGGCACAGCTGCCATCAGTAGGTTCCTGACAACTTTATGTTCTAATCTAGAACATTACATGGACTTACATGTATGCATATTTGTTAAAGTCCCCCTGTAGTCAATCATTTTATCCCTTAAAACTCATGTTTGATCACAAAAAGTACATATTTAAACATTTTTTCCTTGAAATAAATGTCATGCCTTAAAATATCTTGAATGTAACTCTACACTCTTGCCTCTATTAATATGCAAATGAGCCCCGCCTCCACTCACTCACTTACTCAGAGATCTACTGGTTGACGATCACACGTTGATCTGATTAGTTACAAGGTAGTTTGTGACGTCAGAAACACCAGCGATTTCGAACCATATTTTTTGAGACTGTCTTTGGTTCACTGCAGTTTTAAAGAGAAAATACTCAGCAATGCTGTCGACTTTATTTACACATGGTTTGCCTTAAAGCATATTAAAAACACCACAAAGACATATAAACAACATTAAAAGCTGGATTTTCACCACAAGGGGACTTTAAATGCTTTGCGTTTTTTTTTTTTTACCTTGGCGTTTCTAGCTACAGTTAAAAATGACTCTTCTATTAGTTTCTTGATAACAAATTGATTATTTTACTATATTACTTTGTTTTCATCCTAAGACATTATCACAGCATGGATGCCTTCAGCAATTACGACCTCCTGGACGCCTCCACGGGCAGAAAAGTGGCTGAGGGTCATAAAGCCAGTTTCTGTCTGGAGGACACCAGCTGTGATCCAGGTGTGAGGAGAAGATACGCCTGCACTGCTCACACACAGGTGCGGAGAATAATGTTACTCATGCATGCCGATGCAAAATGTCTTTTTTCCCCAGAATTAAGCTGTTTTATCAGCCAGTTTAGAACGTTTTGTCTGTGTTGGAGCAGGGATTGAGCCCAGGCTGTTATGACACCTACCATGCCAACATCGACTGTCAGTGGATTGATGTTACTGATGTTTCTCCTGGAGATTATATTTTAAAGGTGAGTCATTGGATTATTTATGGGCAGTGTTGTGCAAGTTACTTCCAAACTGGAATACATTATATATTACATGTTACTGTTATTTAAAAGTAATTCATTACCTTACAATATTACTGTCTCAGAATTGTAATGCGTTACATTACTCCTGTATTACTTTTGAGTTACTTTCACCAAAAATAACTATACAGAAGTAGAACTTAACATTCTAAAATGACTAGGGCTTTAACGATATGCGAAATGAAACCGAAATCGCGAAACTCAGATCCACGAACCTGCAGAATCGCGACACACCCCTTCCAACTCCAAGAGTTATCCTTCCCGTCCAGATCCAATGCTACCACGTCTTTAAATTACTATTAGTAGCCTATTATTTGAAGTTCACTTAACATTATAAAATACGTAGACCTACACCACAAAACTAGTTGAGGATAAATGATTTACAATTTGGGAATTCAAGCGTTATGGACATGACATTTGCTGTCAAAACTTGAAAAATAAATTCTCAGAAAATGCATTAATACCAAAATATTGAAACGTGTTTATCCATAGGCTCCTCCCTGAAAGGAGTCCAGACATTAGAAAAATATCAGTCTACACATGCGTTTTACATTTAATATTAGGGAAATAGACAGTCATGCGTGACAAAAATAAATCTTTAACTTTTAGGAGGCAACGATTTTTGTTGTTGTAATTTTGTGAATTACACTGCGCAAATCGGATGAAGAAGGGTTGGCTCTCCACAGAACATAAAATATTCATTTTATTTTATTTTTCGTGTTGGCATTTATGAGGAAAAAACAATGTTACAGACGTGACAGTTCTCCGTTAGGACGCGAGCGCTCTGAAGCGGCACTAAAAGACTGCTTTAAAACTTTCACAAAGACCTTACACAAGACACAAAGCCTTTCTTTAAAGTGAATTTCGTTTTGTATTAATTGTATCTTAATTTTAATCAATGTTTCATCAACCAATTGCTTGGATTTTATAAATAAGAAGGCTAAATATAGCAGACAATTATAAATAATCACGACACGGAGGACAATTCACTCATAAATGAACCGAAACTCAGCGTATAAGGTAGCCTATTCACGGACCTGAAAAATATATCTATATTGAAATGTCTATGTGTAAAACAGAACAATTCAAAACGAAAGAAAACAGACTGCTCTCTGCTTATGAAATGAAATGTGCATTTCTCTCTGGTGCACTATAGCCTACTGCGAAGATCGCGAGTCAGCATCGTCAATTTCATCTTGACTTTATTAATAAACAATTAAAATGTATCCTTGCTATATTTGACATATTCATAATCATTGCTTTTGCCGGTTCTTTGTGACAGCTTTTAGGTGCTTTATCGCCAGCGCCGCCGCCCTTAAATGAACGCGTCACCACCGCATCAAAAACATGATTGCGTGATGAAAACATGAAAAATACCACATAAACATAGCCTAACTGTTTAGAAAGAAAACACAGAACGAATAGCCTAATGCGCATACGTCTATCTCGCGAATGGACAGTCTTCATGCCATCTTCACCATTAGCCGCTTCTCCACTGGCCAGCGCGAGCACAGAGGCCGAAATCATACCTCACGGCACTCCTGTAAAAAGAAATAGCTTTACAAATATATCAGGCGCTGCTATAGTTTTTATTAACAGACTTGGACACCACACGCGGCTATTGACTGACCACGAACAGGTAATTTAGCCTACTTGCATTTTTCATTTGTTAATGTCTCGCGGTCTTGCTGTGTATTTTTTTTTTTTTTTTTTACAATTAAAAGTCTGTTGTAACTTGTAACGCAAGCCTTACTGAACATGTACCGAGTAAAATATTACTGAAAATTGATTAGTAATGCCTTACACTACTGCGTTACAGCAAAAAGTAATATGTTACTGTAATGCATTACTTTTGTAATGCGTTACTCCCAACACTGTTTATGGGCCATTTACACAACAGATTTTTCAAAAAAAAAAAAAAACGGATAACTTTTGGCTGTTCATTTAGACGACAATGGACTTTTGGAGGCCTGAAATGCAAACTTTTGAAAACTATACCGATATTACGTCCGTTTAAACTACAAAAACGTGAATTTGTGAAAACGGTGACGTTATGCATATTACATGTGCAATCTTTAAGGTCCTTGCACACTGAGTCCAAAATTCGCCCCCCAAATTTTCGCATGTTATAAAATAAATACGACCTCACGTTGTGTCAATCATGTTTACACACTAACTCCGAAACTTTCGTCCGTTATGAAAAAATTTGTATCGGGTTCAATTTTCTGCATTTTTCGCATCCGTAGCAAGCATTTTGAGAGGTGTTTTGACAATTCAGAGCCACCGTACAAGCGAACGCTTGTAAAAGCCATAGACAGTATAAGAAGTGGACAGAGCCGTCTCATTGGAACTCAGTTGAAGCCCATTTTTAGCGATTTTCTTAGCACTTCCGTTCCTGATGCGCAGACTCAAACCGACTCAAACTAAGCTTGATGACGTGAGCAACCTGTCTGACAGACGTAAATCTTCTAGTAGCTGAGCGTGAAAACTGCCAACGTTAATCTTGCAGAGACGGCAAGCTTGAGCAAAGAGTTCTCCGGTGTGAGTGAGCAGGAAAGTATTTTTTATAGTATTTATTTTAAAATGTAACACCAGTACGCCATATTAAGTTAATGCATTGATTGCCTGCAAGCTTCTCCTCCTGTCTCTACGGTATTTCTGTACAGCGCAACAGAGAGTCGAGTGGTTATGATGCAATCGTTAGCCTATTTTTACAAAAACTGTTTCTACGGGGCCATAATGTAACATAGAAGGTAATGGAGCCCTTTATACATTGTCGTGTGTCTTTAGAAATAAATAATGGACAAATTGAGTCTTTAAACACCTCAGATGTAAAGTTATTTGCTGTCAAAGTGACGCCAAAATGAATGGGAGTCAATGTGAATGCTAACGCAAGTGAAGTTCTGCTACAAGATGGCGGCACCCGCGAGGCTTCAACTTCCGGTCGATGGATTGCCCCCTTGGTAAAATCGCTTGTAAAAGCGACAAGTCTCCTTTTCGGACTCACTATGCAAGGACCTTTAATGTTTCTTTACAGAGTGATATCGCCATCTACTGGCCTGGCAGAGTATAGTGTTTTTAGTTGTTTTCACAGATCCGTGTGAAAGGGGATCATTTTGACAATGTTGTCACCTGGACGTGAAAAAAACGCAAAAAACTTTTCTTTTTTAGTGCATCGTTGTCATGTAAACATACCCTAAGTTACACCAAAAGTTAGAGACATGTTTTGAAACCATGTGAACCACTGACAGGTGACCGTGAACCCAGGTTTCCAAGTGCAAGAGTCTGACTTCTCCAATAACATTGTTAGATGTGACATCAGATACACGGGGTCGTACGTCCAAGCACACAACTGCAGAATCACAGGGTGAGTTTAAAGTAGGAGTGGAATCAGAAATCTTATTAAAACTGCTGATGCATTAATGATGTTTATTTATTTCACAGATACTGATCCAGTACTTCATCCAAACTTCCAGAGTTGAAATCAACCAAAGTCACATTGTCAAATGGATCGACTGGGCATTAACTTGACTTATTTTTATTTATATAGATTTATGTTCTCAGCAGACTCTTCTAGCAAAGTGACTGTAACATATTTGGTAAAGCTTAACATCCAATGCCAATAATGCTAATAACTTCTTATTTATTAACCTTTTGTAATTTTTTAAAAGTATTAAATTACATTTTAAGTTATTATTTCTGTTTAATCATATTTTATTTTTGTTTTTATTTCTGTAAATTGGTGTAATTTCCCACCGCAGCCCTCAAATTAAAGTTGTAGTAAACATCAAGTAAATGACATTCATAGTTTCAGACAAAGAAGATTAATAAAATACTAGTGTTTCACAAAGGTGTACAGCATAAAAACATGTATAAAGAAAGGGCAGATTTTTATAGTCCACTCATAAATCGATTTTACTACTAGTTTATGGTTTTTTTAACCACCATATGTGATCTTCTGAAGTAGTTCAGGTCATGGCTCATTTGAAAATGGGTCTATGGGGTCAAATCAGCACAGCCAGACATCAGAGTCATGAAAGTTCAGTTTGCTCAAGATCTCCAAACATGCTGAGAGCGCAACAACGACCCGGAAACATTCCTATCTCTCTGAACGTTTAAAATGACACGAGAAAGAGAAATCCTGGAGTGGAATTTGTGGACAGAGAAACATTCATATGTGAGAAAGAAACTCTATCATTGTTGACAATGAAGAAGACTTCTATTGAAAGTTTTAAAATGAGCAAAACGTGATTCTAATTCTGTTTGTGGAAATGTGATTAAAATGTGTTTTGTGGATTGCAATTTTCAAGAGTAGTTAAAAAACCACAAGGTGGTGACAGTAAATGTGAATGATGTTTAGAGAAGTGAAGAAAATGTCTGACGAATGCTGGTTTGCTTAACCACCTAATTCAGACAATCCATTTCCTAGTCTGTAAAATTGTTAATGTTCAGGATTAAAAGTTAAAGAGAGGAGTCAGTGTGTTTCCAGTTCAGATGAAAATTTAAGTAAACAAAGAGGTGATTCTTTCCAACTTCTTGTCCCGAATGAAATACATATTGTGTTGATACATACCCTTGAGTATTTAACTGCATATAGTTTACAGACATGCTTCCAATCATCGGACAATTTGAATTCAGTGATATTTCAATCACATAAATGATCATTTTGTACATTCAAAGAGCTGTCATGAAAATGTTATTCAGAATTTTTGGTCTACTAAATTGAAGAACTGAGTTGTTGTTCAACTCCAGTCCACTAGATGCTCAACACCTCGATTCACAGAACTATCCCATCCTATGAAGAACATACAGGAACAGTGCTGGCAGCTTTTCATCACAACATCAGCACAGATCTCTCGTCTCACCCATAAAGCATCATGGCATGCGATGATCACATAAACTCGTGTGTGAAGCTTCTGCTACTGTTGGTTGTGTTGTGCGCGGCGCGCGCTTCTGCTGACAGGACCAAAACACTCGACTTCGACGTCAAACCTGGAGGAGTTGTGCACACTTTCTCAGCTAAACTGGTGAGTATTACGCACATTAATACTATAGCAACGTAATATTTATAACACAACATAGTTTGTTGGATAGAAACGTACGTAAATAATGTTCGCGGGTTTACCTCAATGATTAGCATAGACTCGATTTCGTGTTTACATAGTCGTTTTCCAGTTCTCATTCATAGTCATTATTACATTTGAAACTATATGCCATACTGTACTTCGTATCTATTAAGAATGTGTTCATATTAAACTCTATACAGTAATGAATGGATACTGTGTTTGAAAAACGTACTCGGTTACTAACGTAACCTCGGTTCTCTCTAGAGAGGGAACGAGTACTGCGTAATATCTTACGCTATGGGGAAACACTCTTTCCTCGAGATATTGAAGCCAAAAATTATCCTTAATTTTTTTAATCATGCAAAACGCTTTTGCAGCAGCAAGCAGACAAGGGCGAACAGCTCGCGCGCCCATTGGCTGCCTCGCTGGAAAAGCTGCAGCCTATCGAGTGAAGGCACTGCGTGACGTAATGACGAATGAAGACGCTTCGCGCTCATTTCGTCATGTCCCGCCAGTATAGGCGTGGTCTCACCCTATAAATACCCCTCGATAGCTGTATTTCTCTGATTTTGTACACCGAAGCGAACCAGAGCATAGTTCACGCACGGCAAGATACGCAGTACTCGTTCCCTCTCTAGAGAGAACCGAGGTTACGTTAGTAACCGAGTACGTTCTCTTACGAGAGTATCTCTCGTACTGCGTAATATCTTACGCTATGGGGACCCCATACAAAACGCCGTGCGGACAGGGATCCAACACCAGAGTCCCGGGGCAAAGCCCGGGGCACATCTAGTGCATAATCACCATAACTCACATAGAGTAGAGGAGGAGAGGCTAAAGCATCACTCCTTTATAAAGTCCCGTAGGGACACTGACCCGTAAGGGCAACATAGCCGCATTGGCGGCCAATAAGCCCGAAGTTCAGACCGCCAAAAGCTTAGCTT
Source organism: Chrosomus eos (assembly GCA_036326025.1). Classification (NCBI taxonomy): domain Eukaryota; kingdom Metazoa; phylum Chordata; class Actinopteri; order Cypriniformes; family Leuciscidae; genus Chrosomus; species Chrosomus eos. Next base: position 3,398,789 of record CM070838.1, on the reverse strand, counting down.
GTAGGGCGGGCACCTCCAGGTTATAGTACTTGATAAATGTCGACGGCGAGGCCCAGCCCGCAGCCGTACAGATATCCTGCAGGGAGACCCCGCTATACCATGCCCACGACGAGGCCACGCCTCTCGTGGAGTGCGCTTTGACACCCAATGGGCACCGTAGGCCCTTGGAAGTGTAAGCCAGCGCTATGGCATCCACTATCCATCTGGATAGGCTCTGTTTTGAGGCGGCGAGTCCCTTAGAACGGCCGCCAAACAAAACGAAAAGCTGCTCGGTCTGCCTGAACCCAGCCGAGCGGGACACATAAGCCCTTAACGCCCTGACAGGGCAAAGGAGATTCGCGTCCCTCTCCTCATCGAGAACCGGAAGGGCTGACAGGGAAATCACCTGGGCCCTAAACGGTGTATTGAGGGATTTCGGCACGTAGCCGTGCCTCGGTTTGAGTACGACCTTTGAGTCGTTGGGCCCAAACTCCAGACATGACGCGCTTACAGAAAGCGCCTGCAAGTCCCCTACACGCTTCACTGAAGCGAGAGCCAATAGAAACACCGTCTTAAGGGACAGGTGCCTCATATCCGACAGCTGGATCGGCTCGAACGGGGCGCCTTTCATGGCCTCCAAGACCGTGGAAAGGTCCCAAGCCGGGACTGAAGGGGGCCTGGGAGGATTCATTCTCCGAGCCCCTCGTAGGAAACGCACGACTAAGTCGTTTTTTCCCCAGTGACTGGCCAGACACAGGTTTAGCAAACGTTGCTATGGCCGCCACGTACACTTTGAGCGTGGATGGGGTTCTTCCCTTATCCATCAGCTCCTGAAGGAAGGCAAGCACTTCCTCAACCCCGCAGTCCACGGGTGAAAAGCCACGGGCTCGACACCAAGTAGAGAACACCGACCATTTCGAGGCATAGAGCCGTCTGGTAGACGGAGCTCTAGCCTGTGCGATCGTGTTTAGCACTCCTTCTGGGAGGCTAGCGGGTACCCGTTGATGGCCCATGCGTGCAGGGACCACAGTTCCGGGTGAGGATGCCAAATCGAGCCCTCTGCCTGAGAGAGGAGATCTCTCCTCAACGGTACAGGCCACGGGGCAGTGCTGGTCATCCGCATCAGGACCGGAAACCAAGCCTGGTTCGTCCAGAGCGGAGCCACAAGCAGCACTGGGCATCCATTTTCCCTGATCCGCTCCAACACCTGTGGCAGGAGCGAGACCGGGGGAAAAGCGTACAGGGGACCGCTGGGCCAAGTATGGGCCAGCGCGTCCCTGCGCTTTGAGAAGAATACTGGGCAGTGAGCGTTCTCGCGGGACGCGAACAGGTCCACTTGCGCTCTGCCAAACGTTTCCCACAGGAGCTGGACCGTCTGCGGGTGCAGCGACCATTCTCCTGTCAGGACGTTGTCTCTGGACAGCATGTCTGGACCCGTATTCAGGTGCCCAGGCACGTGCGCCGCTTTCAAAGAAAGTAGGTTGCGCTGGGCCCAGACCAAGAGGGGTTCCGTCAGCCTGCAAAGGCGTGCGGACCTGAGGCCGCCCTGGCGATTTATGTACGCCACCACTGACTTGTTGTCCGATCGGACCAAGACGTGGTGGCCCCTCACCAGGGGACAGAAGCGCCGCAGCGCTTTGTCGACTGCTATCAATTCCAAGCAGTTTATGTGAAGGAGCTTCTCCCGCTCTGACCATAGGCCAGCCAACGGTCTGCCCTCGAGCAGCGCTCCCCACCCCGTGGTGGAGGCGTCCGTAGACACCACTTTCACCCTTGAGGCGGTCCCCAGACTCACACCAGACTGATACCAGCTGGTTACTTTCCAGGGTTCCAGAGCCGAAACGCACCTTTGGTCGACCCTGAGGCGACACCTGCCCGTGGACCATGCCCGGGGCGGGACCCGTGCTTTCAGCCACCACTGCAGCGGGCGCATGCGAAGCAAGCCCAGCTGGAGTGCATGGGATGCTGAGGCCATCAGGCCCAGCAATTTCTGAAACCGTCTGAGCGGGACTATGGAGCCGTGGCGGAAGGATTCCGCGACGCGCTGAATACTTAGTACGCGCTCCGGTGACAGGCGTGCCGTCATGGAAAGCGAGTCTAACACTGTTCCCAGGAAAGAAATTCTCTGGCTGGGACACAGCAGGCTCTTTTCCCAGTTGACCGTCAGGCCCAGTGTCTCGAGATGCTCGAGCATTGTGGCCCTGTGTTCTATGAGCTCTGACCGTGATCGAGCTAGAATCAGCCAATCGTCCAAGTAGTTCATAACTCGCATGCCCTGAAGTCTCAGGGGCGCGAGAGCCGCGTCCATGCACTTCGTAAATGTACGGGGTGCCAAAGACAGGCCGAACGGCAGGACTGTGTATTGATAAGCCTGGCCCTCGAACGCGAATCTCAAGAATCGCCTGTGATGGGACGCTATTTGTATTTGGAAATACGCGTCTTTCAGATCTATCGACATAAACCAGTCCCCTTGGCGCACTTGCGCGAGGATTTTCCTGGTCGTAAGCATCCTGAACTGGCGCTTCACAAGCGCTTTGTTCAGCTGTCTCAGATCTAGAATGGGTCTGAAGCCCCCATCTTTTTTCGGTACCAGAAAATATCTGCTGTATAAGCCCCCTTCGCTCTGAGCCTGAGAAAGGGGCTCTATGGCCCCTTTGCTCAGTAGTTTCGCTATCTCGGCTCGAAGTAGATGAGATACTTCGCTTTTCACCGAAGTCTCGACGGGCGCCGTACAACGGCGTGGACGTCGTGCGAATTGTAGCGAGTAGCCTCTCTTTATAGTGTTCAGCACCCAGTCTGATACCCCGGGTAGCTTCGACCACGCTTCTGCGCGAGTAGCTAGGGGTAGGATGCAGACCGGGCTCTGGCCGTGACCTGACAACGGCTCGAGAGCCCCGGTACCCTGGGAACACGACGCCGTGTTTACAGCGTTCGAGGCGGGGGGCGCGCTGGGCACAGCGGGCAGTCTGGCCGCGCTCACAATCTCTATGGCGGGACGCATAACGAGAGTGAGCGGGGCGAATCCCGTGGGATTCGGCGTGCTTGCGGGAGGATGTGGGCGCAAACCTACGGGCACATCTACAGCACTGTGCACGCTTTCGGCCGGAGCCGATAGATTGTGTGTTGGTTTCGTTTTTACAGAAACCAAGGGACACGGGGCATGCAGCGTGAGCGGGCATTGTATGGGCGCAATCGCTACATTGTTTGCACAATCGACCTGAGTCAGATTTATGTGTGCTCGCCTCGCACCGTGGCGGGCTGTGTCTGGGTGTGGGAATGGGCACTGGGGCGTGGGCATTCTTACAACACTCATAACACCATCGGCCGTGGCCGGCATACCAGAAAATACACTCTTTATTGGATTTATCTGGGTAGCCATGAAAACGGCTTTTGTGTGCAGGCAAGCGGGCTGAGACACCGGCTGCTTCACTGCTAAATACACTGGCACAGTCACTTCGCAAGGAACTGAACGAGCGAATCTTTTCGGTGGGGAGCCGGCCGCAGCGGGCTCCGAACACCGTCGCTTTCTTAGAGTGGCTAGGAAAGCTTCGAGGCCTCGGGCTTGAGCTCAATCTTCGGCCGAGGCCCGCGCTGAGCGGGGCGGCGTCCAGCAGAGCGAGAGCGCGGTCTCTGATCCCGGGCCTGGCGGCGCTGTGTAGCGGCGGCTGCGGGCGATGCAGGCCGAGGCTGCGAGCTGCGAGCAGACGGCTGCTTAGAGCGACCTGCAGCGGAGCTCGAGCGCTTCGGAAGGAAGTGCTTCATGGCCTGCGAAGTCTTCTGCTCCTCCGAGAATCTGTCCGCGAAATCCTTGACGGCAGATCCGAAGAGGCCCGCAGGGGAAATGGGCGCGTCGAGGAATACAGAGCGCTCAGCTTCCGTCATCTCAGACAGCGTCAACCACAGATGTCTCTCAGCAACGGCGAGAGAGGCCATATTCCGCCCCATGGCCTGAGCAGCGGCTTTAGCGGCGCGTAGAGCAAGGTCCGTAGCGCCTCGTAAATCCGCCACGTTGATCGCACCCGGGCCTTCCTCGTCCAGTTTAAGGAGAAGGTCGGCCTGGTAGATCTGCAAGATCGCCATCGTATGCAGCGCTGAGACCGCCTGTCCAGCGGCTGTGTAAGCACGTCCGTGCAGCGATGAAGTCACCCGGCAGGCTTTAGAGGGGAGCGTCGTCTGCGCGCGCCGTCCCGCAGAGGGCGGGCAGAGATGCGACGCGACCGCCGCCTCGACAGGAGGAATGGAGAGATATCCTTTGTCTCCCGCGCCGGTGACAGAAGTGAAGGCCGCAGAAGTGGAAGTGCGCAGTCTGGCGGAGAACGGGGCGGTCCATGACTTAGCGACTTCGTCGTGGAGCTCAGGGAGGAAGGGGGCGGCCCTAGACTTAGACGGGGCTTCGTCTTTCTTGAGAAAGCGCCCGTCGAGTCTGTTGCGCGGCGGCAAGGCGGGCGCCTCCCACTCGAGGCCGATGCTCTCTACGGCCTGGGTGAGCAGACGCATCAGCTCAGCCTCAATGCCGGGTCTCCTCACAGAGGGTTGGCTAGACACGTCAGCGGGGGGGAGGTCCACAGAGCTCGCCCAATCCTCGCTATCGGAAGCCACAAGAGAGCATACCTCGGCAGGCTCGTCCAGCTCGGGAACGGAAGCGGCGGCAGACGGCGGGCGCTGTCCGTCCGGGAGCGACTCAGGTGAAGCCGGCGAAGCAGGCGGGCGCACCGGCGAGCTTTGGCGGGCTGGAGAAGGCTCGGGAGCGCGCTGGGCGCGACGCTTCTTACGGCGCGGCACAGACGGCTGGGACGCGGGTTCAGAGAACGACGCCAGGCGAGTCCGCAGAGTCGCCATAGGCAGAAGTTCGCAGTGCGGGCATCCACCATCCGCGAGCGCGATAGCAGCGTGCTCATGACCCAGGCAGGACACACAGATGACGTGACGGTCCTCATCGCTGAGTTGAGAGCGGCACGAGCCACAGAAAGGCATCTTTAAAAAGACGCAGCTCTTTTAGAACATATAATGGGTGTTGCGTCACGTAAGCAAACACACACACACACAGTGACAGAGTAAAGGATATAGTACGCCGGAAAGCGCAGCAGGTACGGCAGTTGAAGGCGGCTGGGCCAGCGACTTCAGAAGATGGCACGTCCCGCTGAGAAGGCTACAAGTCAACGGCGCGGCTTCTCACTCTGGATCCCGCGATGCGTGAGCTTCGCGTGAAGAATGAAAAAATCAGAGAAATACAGCTATCGAGGGGTATTTATAGGGTGAGACCACGCCTATACTGGCGGGACATGACGAAATGAGCGCGAAGCGTCTTCATTCGTCATTACGTCACGCAGTGCCTTCACTCGATAGGCTGCAGCTTTTCCAGCGAGGCAGCCAATGGGCGCGCGAGCTGTTCGCCCTTGTCTGCTTGCTGCTGCAAAAGCGTTTTGCATGATTAAAAAAATTAAGGATAATTTTTGGCTTCAATATCTCGAGGAAAGAGTGTTTCCCCATAGCGTAAGATATTACGCAGTACGAGAGATACTCTCGTAAGAGAACCGCGACGCGTTGAAAGGAAATCCACACGTCATCTTCTCATTGGACTGTTGTGGACGCGCGTACGTCCGCGACTCCGCGCGCCACTAACGGCTTAAAAATTCGTCAAAGGAAGAGTTTTAGTTAGTAAAATTATTTACTCACCCTCATGTCGTTTCAAATCCGTATGATTTGATGTTGTCTCCGAAACCCCAATATTTTGATGAATCTCCTAAGGTTTTCGTTCCATAAAATTCAATCAAGGAAAAAATAATCTTCCATATAACCTGTGCGCCATTCGATAGTCCTATTGTGGGACAGACCAAAATATTGCTTTTTAGCTCTTATAGGGATAGTCCACCCCAAGATGAAAGTTCTGTCATCATTTACTTACCCTAAAGTTGTTTCAATCCTGTATTAATTTCTTTCTCCTGCTAAACACAAAAGAAGGTATTTTGAAAACTGTCAGTAACCAAAAAGTTGACAGGCCGTTGACTTCCATAGTAGGCTATGTGGAAGTTATATATATATATATATATATATATATATATATATATATATATATATATATATATATATATATATATATATATATATATATATATAACTTGCCATCAACTGTTTGGTTACCAACATTTTTCAAAATATTTTCTTGTGTGTTTAGCAGGAGAAAGACATTTTTACAGGTTTGAGGGTGAGTAAGTGATGGCAGAATTTTAATTTTTGGGTGAACTATACCTTTTAAGATCGTAATATTTTGGTCTGTCACTCACATAAAGCTTTCGAATGAATTAAGAAATTTATTTAATTTAATTTGGATGAGCAATCCCTTTATATCAAATATAATAATTGAAACATAAGTTGTGTCAAGTGTGACACCAGTGGCCATGGTTTTTGTGTATCTCAAGCACCAAATCTGAATCCTTGTCATTGTCAGTTTTTTTTATTGGATTTTTTATAAATGTAGTAATAATAGCTGTCAGGCTTTTGACAGGAACAATGGTTACCATGGTAATTTTTGCAAGGGTCAGCATCTTTGGAGTCATTCTCAAAAGATCAGTCTGGAAAATTTGCATGTTTCGTGGGTGGAAGCTTGGCATTTTCAACATGTTTATCTATTCACAATGATCTATTTCTTGTTTTAGAAAAAGTATAAATGCACCTTCACATATGCGTCTCAAGGAGGAACCAACGAGGTATGACATTTTCTGTTATTTATAACCTCAGATAATACACAGTTCTCAAAATATTAATACTATGCACTAACAAAACTTGTGATTTTTGTACTTTTGCTAGTTCTATGATTAAATCATTGGTATTAGATAGTATTGATGAATGACAGGTACTTGAATATAGATATTTATGGTTAATTATTGCTTCCAATCCCATTTTAATAGTATAATAACTTTATTAAAATTACAATCATTTAATATTACTATTACCAATATTATTATAAGAAGAATTAAAATCATTTCCACATATGTTTATTTGCCTTCTTCCGCACCCCCCCTCCCTAAACCCCAATCCTGATGAAATTAGTTTATTGTTGTTATTATTTATGGATTTTACCATTGTTATATCTGTTACTTTTCCAGTGATATCTTATTATTATTATTATTTGTTGCTTTTACTATTGGTATATCTGTTATACCACACACACACACACACACACACACACACACACACACACACACACACACACACACACACCACACACACACACACACACACACACACACCACACACACACACACACACACACACATATATATACAGGATATGGAAATATACAGGAGTAATCAGAATTGACTTGTGTTGGCTGTTAGTATGTTTGTCCTGTTTATTTTTTGTTTAGCCCATGTATTATAGTGTCACAATTAAAAAATATATATTTTAAGACAATCTCGGCTATTGTTGTGGCATCAGGAAATGATGTCACTAACGACATGGTAAATTGCAGCAATTATGCGCCGTCGTGATTTCACAGAATTACTCCGTTTCTGAGTTAAATGTGAACCCTTTGTGCTTTTATTCCCTGTAGCAATGGCAAATGAGCGTCGGCCTGAGTGACGACGAGCAGATGTTTTCCTGTTCAGTATGGAGGTAAAACACTGTTATATTGGTGTTATAAAAAGCTATACTCAATATGCAATACTAAAAAGTAGAAGTACTAGCAAATCTAGTCTAGTGTTTTCAAACGTTTTCGTGAAACTTGAGATGAAAGAGGGACCGATATTGATTTTTCTCTGTCATTTTCACGATAGGCCTCAAGGAAAGTCCTACTTGTTTTTTACCCAGTTCAAAGCCGAGATAAAAGGAGCGAAGATTGAGTACGCCACCGCATATGTAAGTATCATAGCTATCCATCACGACCTGACACCACTGAAACGCTCAGCAATAGGTATGATTCAATATGAAGAAACCTGCTTTTAATCTGTTGATGCATTTCATAGACCAAGACATTTTTATTTGCGCACAAAAAGAACTGGCACATGTTTTTTGAAAAGCATGTTTTAAAATTTATCCTCAGTCGTGACATTGACATTTGCCGCAGATCAAACCTTAATTCAGATTCCTAACGCTCGTCGCTATCAGATCAAAAGCAGTCAGCCCTTTTTTATACAGGTGTTGCATATCAAGACGTTGTGAAAAGATCTTCATCTTCGGATCGCATTGAGATTCTCAGTAGCGAGATGGCGGTGATGTTTTGGTGGCCTTGTCTCTGGTGGAAATAAGAAAAGTTCAAAAGCATAGGCTCATGTCTCTTTTTGTCTTTCTCAGACGAGATCTCTGTCATCCAGCCCACTCCTCTAGGCTTCTCTGTTAATGTCACTCATCCTCTCTCTCTCTCTCTCTCTCTCTCTCTCTCTCTCTTCTCAGTCCCAGACGGCCGTGGGAGGACAGAGGGATGTTACTTTGAAGGAAGAAGAGTACATTGTGTCAGAGTCTGCAGGTGAGTCAGCATATTACTCCTTCCAGTAGCGTTCATACCGCCGTGGAAAAACCTGGAAAATCAGCCCATTTTAAAGATGACATATTTTTTACAGGATGTAATATAAATATTATAAATGTTTATTAGTCAGAAAATAAACCCCATCAGGATGAACAGCTGCTCAAGTCGACTACTACTCTTAAAGGTGCCATGTGTAATAATTGAGGTAAAAATATCCAAAAAATGAGCTACACGCATCAAAAGAATGAGAAGAAATAAGGGCGATGATGTCATTAAAAAAATGAAAAGTTATAGTGTTGCAGAGATATCAACCTAAATTAGCATTAGCATTACTAGCCCCGGCCCGACAGGTGTTGTAATACCAGTTTCGGCCATGGGAGGCGGTATGAGGGCAACATACATAACCACCAGCCAAACTGCAACACACGAATAACTCGCACTGCTTGTATCTCTTTAATCTTTAAAAATCTCCAAATGCTCCACGTGAAACTGCTGTCTTACTATCGTGTCAATTGATTTGATTAATATGCGCGAGGGAGAGAGAGCAGGACCGCGCTCGTGTTGTTTGAAGACGTGATTGCGCGCGCGCGGCCGGGGCTCGCTCTCACTCTCTCTGCTCGTAACGCGCCCTGTCAAGCGCAGCGGCAGCAGTCATTCTAGTCTACATCCCTCACCGATCAAAATAGGCTTTGGCGGGACAAAGCGGACTATTTGACGGTTTTAGAAGATTAACAACCTGAAACTAAAAAACAGATTAGAGTAGGCCAACTTTCTGGAGGTATACTGCCCCCATCTGGTATGGAATATGTGGAGTATTTATTGATTTTTTGACAGATGGCACCTTTAAGTGGTTTATTTTATGTTAATGACCCAATGCACATACATAATCTCACTTAGTACACTTCCACTTGGCAAATGAATTCAGGTTGATTGATACACTTTTTGCTATTGAGATGACTAGGAATAAGTGTCCCAATCAACCTGAATTTACCTCTAATATATGTTTAATTATTTGACTATACAATGAGAATATCTTGTAGATAAGCTTAACTGAACAAGCATTATCATCTATAATAAGTTATAGGTTATATCATTAGCAATCTAATATACACTATATTGCCTAAAGTATTGGGACACCCCTCCAAATCATTAAATTCAGGTGTTCCAGTCACTTCCCTGGCCACAGGTGTGTAACATCAGCAGACGCTTCTACAAACATCTGTGAAAGAATGGGTTGCTCTCAGTGAATTCAAGTGCACAGAAGTCGCCAACTATCTTACAGTCAATAGCTACAGACCTCTAAACTTCGTGTGGCCTGTATGTATATAGATGAGATGTAATGTAAATCTGTGTTGTCCTCAGAATGTGTCTGTGAAATTTCAGCTCAAATTACCCCTAGATCATTTATTATAGCTTGTCAAAGTTGCCCCTTTTTGGGTGTGAGCAAAAACGCGTCGTTTGTGTGTGTGTGTGTCCCTTTAAATGTAAATGAGCTGTTGCTCCGCCTCCGTTCAGAAGAAGCCGATCCTTTACACGAGTTTCGGATAGAATAACAAAACACGCGAATAATATCACTCATCCAAAATCTCAGAAATAACAGAGTAGTGAGTGCAGCCTTACGGAGAGACTTGCACTTTTAGACGCTGAATGTTGTTGTTGTGGAGTTGATTCATCTCATCGACTTGCATGTACTGTCATGTTTAACTTTGACACGAGTGTACACCGTTCCCTGAGGTCTTTATAAGACAGCTGTGACATTTTCTGGTCAAATATGGCGCTTTTCCATTACCAGTACCAGCTCAACTCGACACGGCTCGCTTTCCGCTCCGTTTTCCATTACAGATAGTACCTCCGCAATAGTAACTGGTCGTCATAGCGACACCACAGGAAACTGCCGTGACATAATCTTCTACGCGACACACACCCTCTACCCACACACACACACAGGACAATGGAGGAAATAGAGTGCATGCTGTTTTAATAGTAGTAATGGGTATATCACGCAATCTCTGGCCAAACTATTTAAAAATGGCGGGGTTATACAGGATACTCCGTCTGGCGCGGGCAATGATGACGCAGTGAATAGTGACGATTCTCTTTGTCCAATCAGCAGTCTGCACTGTTTTCACGTCACATTTTAGTATCGCCTCAGCTCGCTCAGAACCTCGCCGGAGGTGATATGAAATAAAGTACCCGAAAAGCAGGTACAACTTTTACACAATGGAAAACCAAACAGAGCCGAATCGAGCTGGTACTGTGTAGTGGAAAAGCGTGTGTCAGTGGTCGTCTGTGCAGCAACGATAACATGCTTTACTGGAACTTTTGTCATTTGCTTAGAAATAGTTACACTGTTGTCGCTTGCGAAAACCAAATGGCGGCAGTAAACGTGCAGATTAAGGGGCGGTAATATTATAAGTTCCTCTTCCTACCTCAGAAGGGGAGCGAACTCTGATCTGCTTTTTTTTAAACATCGTTGCAGAGAAAGGCTCACCAAAACAAAGTTACTGGTCACTTTTCTGGTTAAAAGTCCAATTTTCAGGATATGGCCCCTTTAAAATCTGGTTTTCCAAGTCATAGAAATGATTACAATCAGGCTATTTCTATTCTGAATATGAATGTTGCTAATCATTCACATCTTGTTTTTCAGTGACCCACAGAGACGGGAAATTCCGTTCCGAGCTTTCCAAGCTCCTTGTCATTGGTCGGACACGCCACGATGAACTCTGATTGGCCGATCCGAAAGAGGATTGTCTTATTGCGAAGGACATTGGTTATTTGATGGCTATGGACACTCTGCCACTTAAGTGTTCACTGTTATATATCAAGCAAAGGAAATCAAGACACAGGAACTTCCTGTGATAGGAAATACTACAGAGACTTTCTTTAGAGGCAGCATTACGCCAATGGCCATGAACTGGACTGATCATCCAATGAGGTAGAAGACTTATCTATTATTGGACATTAAGGTGAAAACAAAGGTGTTATGAAGGCTTCTTCAAATTTGTTTCAGAACGGTAGATTGATTTCTATTCTTGGCAGCATTTATGGGTTTATGGTTTCAGCCTGGATTGATACCTTCAAATGTGATTATCAAGAGCGCATTAATGCTCGTACTGTACTTACTTTCTTAAGCTGCCGCTTGTAGAGAATTCCCACAACAATCTTTGGGGTATGTCAGAGTCCTTTGATTATTTCTGTGGTGGAGGGAAAGACAGGAAAACAGTTACACTTCCAATCGTGCTTTATTCTGATAGCTGATGTCCTGGAATTTTTAATAAATCTGTTATCAGAACGGTCTGTTGCTCGCGTCACAATTTGTTAATCAAATGACTTTTTGTGTTCATATTTTTGCATAAAGTAAAGGTGCCGTGTCTGTTTTCAAGCAGGAAATTCTGCGGCCATTTCTTTTGAGGGGATCTGTGTAATGAAAATTAAGTATTGTAAAATGTAAAAAAAAATCTTTCTAAGTGTGCAAATTCTGGTCATGTTGTGATATTTGTCCACTCAGCTTTGTACATCTGCATAAGTGTACATATGAGCATCTGAAACGTGTCATAATCCTCATTGTCAAACAATTTTCTTAATGAATGGGTAACGCTTTACAATCAGGATCATTAGTTAACTAGCTTAGTTAACATGAACTAAGAATGAACAATACATTTATTAATCTTAGTTAATTTTAATATTTACTAATACATTATTAAAATCAAAGGTTGTATTTGTTGACATTAGTTAATGCACTCTGAACTAACATGAACAAACAGCTGGATTTTTATGAATTGGCATGATCAAGATGAAAAAATACTGTAAAAAAATGTATTGATCATTGTTAATGTTAGGTTAGATGTTAACGAATGAACCTCATATTAAAGTGTTACCAATGAATGTGAAAGCGTGACTTTTCCCCACAGTAGATTCTGTGGCTTGCTAGAAAATGCTTTGAAATGAGCATTGCAGCACACATGAGGGAGACACAATGCTGTAAAAGTATGCTTAACCTAGTTTCCTTTCAGTACCTGTTGAAAAGTGCTTGCATTTGCACTGTCGCATAGTGATTTTGCTCAAACACCCTCAGTACGTGTATCTGAGAACATCATATTTTTAAGGCAAGACTTCAAGCACACTACTAGACCAGAGTTAGGAAAGCAATAAAAAAATAATCCTTTAACAGATGGGGGGGGGGGTTGCTGGGAGATCATAGGAATTGAGATTGGATCCCACTCCAGATGTCATTTAAGGCTAGAAATAATCTCCCGCTACCTTTGACTTGCGTACAGTATTTCTAAGAAGTCACCCATGTCACTCTCTAGATTTATCAGTGCATGATGTCTCTGTCCTGTCCTCTTTATAGACCTAAAGCGGAAAAGCATTACATGGTTCACTTGCTGCCTGAGACACTGGACATTACATTGCTTCTGCACTCTACTGGGTCCAGTAAGGATCAAACTTACTAGAAAGGTGCCTGTGACCCGGTATGCCACATCGAGTGAGTGATGCTCCGCTTCTGTGTCCTGAAGCCACGGTCTGCTCAAACAATGGTCGAGAGCAGTGTCCGTTTAAAGGGGTAGGGCGGCGTCTTCTGCCCTTTGTCTTTTGCTTTGGGATTTACTCTTCCCATTGTGCTGGCGTAAGGGTAAGGAGGAGGCTTCTTGCTCCTGCGCCCTGATGTGTGTTGTTGAGAATTGACCGTTTTCTGAGTTGATTCCAGTTTTTGACCTGCCTCATGCAGCTCTTGATCTCCGGGCAGCGCTTGATCTCCGGTCGGATATGGCGGTGGGGACGCTGATGGAGTCGGTGTTTTGACTCCTTGAGAAGACGCCACTTCCGTGTCCATCTTTCCTCTGAAAGCGTCCCCATGTTCCTCTTTGCAAATGTCAATGTCAGCCGTCAGCAGGTCTATCTTCTGGACCACCTGAGTTACACGGATGACAATGCATATAATTAAATGGTTAGTTCACCCAATTTAAATTGTGTCATTAATTACTCACTCTCAAGAAAGTCCCCTGTAAGACTTTCATTCATCTTTGGGACACACATGAAGATATTTTTGATGAAATTTGAGGCTACGTCTACATTAATCAGGAGAGATTTGAAAACAGAGTTTTTGTTTCAAAACGCTCTCCATCCACTTTACCACTTTACTTTAAGTTTCTCATCCACAGTGAAACGGCAGAAAACGCTAAATTCACCTTACAGTGCATGTGTAAACCCTCACTGAGATGATACAGACTTTATTTTACAGTGTCCTTGTTACATGTACTTACCATAGTAATCGCAGTAAATTATGCATAATTACATGCAACTAACCCTCAACCTAATCCTAATCCTACCCTAGCCCTATAGTAAATACATGTTTATTAATCCGTAAATGTATAATTACATTGTAACAATGACACCTTAAAATAAAGTGTAATCTAAAGTTCTCATGCTATTCTTCTGGCAGGATCATTTTATGTAGCTAAATATCTCACTATTGACTGATGCGTCAGGTCGCATGCAATCAACATTATATGTTTGGTCTAAATCACAACTGCTCTCATATTTTGTCTCAGGACAGCAAATGCGAGTGAATTTTCTGTCAGATTTGCAGGACTGTGCAAAATAACATCTTTTAGCAACTGTGTGAAAGTGATTCGCACATATCAGGCACAATACTGGTATAAACATGAATATCTATGTGTTCAATATGTGTCACATGACTAAAGTTACGTCATCGTTTTCACAGTCCACACTACAGCACAAAAACTAACACTTTAAACACTTAACTAGCACGAACACCTAAAACTTACAGCACGATGTTATAATTGGGACGGGAGGAAACGTAACTATTATTTTATGTGTTTATAATTCAGTAAACATGCTAACGGAAACATGCTTTTCAATATAACGCAAGATCCTTCAAAAAAGTCAAACTAGCTAATCTGTTTAAGGACACGTTAATTTGCAAAAATAAATGGATTTTCCTTAAATAGTGCAAAAAACGGTGGCGCTGTCTAAAAATGTATCTGTTTAAGAATTTCATATTAATGTGGACAAGGCCTTTCTGTCCCTGCGTTGACAGGCTACGCAACTACCACATCGACGCTTTAAGACGTTCATAAAGCGTAAACGAATCCATATGAATTGAACGGTTTAGTCCAAATTTTCTGATCTCTTTATGAACTTTTTGAAGCGTCAAAGTGGTAGTTGCGTAGCTTTCAAATGTCAGATGTCATTAAAATGATCTTCATTTGTGTTCTGAAGATGAACGAAAGTCTTTTCATTTTTGGGTGAACAATCCCTTTAATGCAAATAGTTCCTGGAAACATAGAGTACTACATAAGTTTATATTAGGGCACATTTCACGCAAGAGTGTTTAAAGATTATGAACCGCGGCGGACAGCGGCTCTTTCTTTTAGCCCGTCTGAGAGGACCATAAACCACTGGCCAATGTTCCTCTCCGATACGGAATAGATTTGCTAAATGGAGCGTATCAGACCATTCCTCTCTGCATTAAAGTTTCACTATCCCCTCACAGAAGTGAAATTTCCCAATGTGCAATAAATTCAGCGGACTCTATAAACAGTATTAATTATTAATAGAAGATAAATATGAAAACCCATGGTCCGTGCGTTATCTAAAGTACGACCATTAAGAGTATCCAGCACTCGATGAAGGATAGTAAAGAGTTTGGGATTTAACCAAACAGAACTCATTATAATCGCACTCATTATGCAAGAACATCTGTTAACATCCCCAAGTGATAAATAAAGCTTTACCTCCTTCATTTCCAGATGTATCTCTTTCAGGCCATGTAAAACCTCCTCGAGATTCACAACAACTCTTTGGATCTGGTCCCGAATTGCTCTCTCCGACTGCTTCGAGCTAAAAGCCCCTCGTCCTGGTTCATTTCGATCCACTTGGGCAACTTTTACTTGGCACTTAATATGGTTCGTATTGGGTTTGTTGACATCTTTGGTTGACTGCATAACTTCATGCACCAGACTCGGTCCGTTCAAGTCTTGGCATTACACGTCCCAAGCATCTACTTAAAGCTCCCTGTCCGTTAGAAGTGCACATTTCTGAATCCCTTTTAAAGGTCGAATTGGGAGCGTCACTCGCGTCCATCCAGTTTGGTCCATGTTGCAGGGCCACTCGCACAGAGCCTGATTGTTGGTCCGCCGCACAAACAGGCTCTCCACAGTTTCCATGACCTCTGAACTGTGTTGGTGTGTCCAAAGCACACTTCCTCAAGAAGGGGTGTGTCTCGGTCTGGTGCCGGTGGCCTACAAAGCTGCATTCTCTCAAGCTGTAGTTCACAGAGACGCTGTTATGCCGATCCCACCGCACACTCCTATGACAAATCTGACCAGTTACGTCATGCCGTCGACCCCCCTGAAAGGCAAGACTGTGAGTGTATCCATTCAGGGGCGAATTCTGCACCTTTGGCCCACAGGTGTTCGATACATGCTCCCCATTCCCAAAACAGGCAATGAGGTCAGCTTGTGGTCCATTTTGGGTTGGGTTAATGGGTTGAATGCACTGCTCTCCGACCCCTTTTGTCTCGGAAAACATCCTTCGGCCTAAGAATGGGACTCTCGAGAGGACGCGTCCCGTCTTTAAATGTCCGGCCTTGTCATTACCAGATGTTTTTCTGATCTGTCAAACTTTCTCTTGCTTGTTTCTCCACTCTGACCCCCACCTTCCCGGGGTTTGCTTCCTCCTGGTGTGTTTTCTTCCTCTGGATCCTTGCCCTTCTTTCTCTCTCACCTTGCTTTGTTCCCGTCGTCCCGTCCGTTTTCCACCTCGTCTCTCTCAAACTCCCTGCATTTCTGTTCCACCGGCTGTTGCTTTGCTTTCCTGGCTTTGACTCCCTCTCTCTCGCTCACTCGCACTGCGTTGCCTCCCTTTCTGGTTGATTCTTCCTCCCACTCCCTCTCCCTCTCACGGCTTTTCCTCGCTCTCTCTCTCGCTTTCTCTCTACTTGCAGGAACTCATCGTACCTCAATCAGTAAAGGGGGGATGTGGTGGGGGGTTTAATCCAGTGGCGATGCTAAATCTCCATGTATGTTCCCAGCCTCGGGACTGATCTGATTACTCCTGTTCTGCCTCAGTACGCAACAATTACATCCAGGATTTTATAGCAGGATGCCAGGGAAAAAGAAGACTCCCCCTCTAGTGCTTTATGGGGCAGCGCAAGCAGGGCTAGTCCCAAAAAAAAAAAAAAAAATTGCATGAGGATGCGACTTTTAAAATTAATAACCCGGCACACTGCAGCATGAAAATACTTCTTCATGTCTTTGGTTTATTTCGGGTTTATCTGGTATGGAGGGGTTCCCAAAAAGAGCCAATACTCAAGTTTGAATTCTGCTGCATTTTCAAAGGTTTTAGTAACCACACCAGTTTTATGAGCTTCTAATGATTTTAGATTTTTTATGTTATTCACTTTATTAATCCCACAAGGGCTTACTTATATTAGGGCAGTGGCATCGCATCAAAAACTACCAAAAACCCAAACGCATCACGTACATTAAAAACAATCAGATTCCACAAGGTGCCCTTTTTTGCACCAAAAATGGCACCTTAAATGTGATTAACCTGAAAGTCACACATCTATGTGTTTTTTGGTTACAGTTCTATGCCAGTATGCAAGGTCACAAATGCAAACTTTCATCATTGTGACTCCCAGCCGCTTTCGTTAAGTTTCGGTTCTTTTCTCATTTCCACATAATCTTGACCGATCGCTCTGAGAAAGGTCAAGAATTTTACCCTTGACACAGTCTCTGATTCATATCAAACCAAAGTACAAAAGCGACTGCAGACACTTACTTTTATCCTAAGTAACTTACAGTGCATTTTTAGATGCTTATTTTGTTATGTTCACTGCCGTTTAAAAGTTTGGGATCTGTACTTTATTTTTTACGCTTTTATAAAGAAGTCTCTTCTGATCACCAAGGCTGCATTTATTTGGTTAAAAATACGAAACAAACAATAATATTGTGAAATATTATTACAATTTAAAATAACCCTTTTTTTTGGAATACATTTTTGAACTGTAATTTATTCTTGTGAACAAAGCTGAATTTTCAGCATGATCACATTCCTTCAGAAATCATTCTAATATGATTTGCTGCTCAAAAACATTTATTATCAATGTTTTTTTTCATGATTCTTTGATGAATAGAAAGTAAAAAAACAGCATTTATTTGAAATAGAATTTTTGTAACATTATGAATGTCTTTACTGTAACTTTTGATCAATTTAATGCATCCTTGCTTAATAAAAGTATTAATTTCTTTAATATCTTTAAACAAATCTTAATGATGGCAAACATTTGAACAGTAGTGTTTAATGTTACAAAAGCTTTCTATTTCAGATAAATGCTGTTCTTTTGAACTTTCTATTCATCAAAGAATCCTGAATAAAGGTACACAACTGTTTTCTACATTGATAATAATAATAATAATACATGTTTATTGAGCATCAAATAATCATATTATACTGATTTCTGAAGGATCATGTGACACTGAAGACTGGAGTAATGGTGAAAATTCAGCTTTGATCACAGGAATAAATTACATTTTTAAATGTATTCAAACAGAAAAGTTATGAAATTGTAATAATATTTTGCATAATTACTGTTTTCTTTTTGTTTTGTTTTGTTTAATTAAATAAATACAGCCTTGGTGAGCAGAAGAGACTTATTAAAAAAACATAAAAAATCGTACCAATCCCAAACTTTTGAACGACAGTTTATTTACTTAATATTTAAGCTCATGATCTTGATATGAATTAATTTTCCGCTTACTCTATAGGCCTACACACTGTAAACTTATAGTTATAGAAATATATTGCAAAATGAACAACTGAAACACAGTATGCTTCCTTTTCATCTCATGACCTCATCATATTATATACAAGTGGCGTCCAATTAGCATCTTGTAAATAAATACAACTATTTTTGGGGTAATTTCCGGGGTTTAACTAAATTTTGATCGATTATATATAAAGATGCTAAGAATTGTGGCTGTAATTACTTCCAGTCACACTGGGAATGGGAAGGTCAAGTTGAGGACGTTGCATTGTGGGATATACAGTTTGAAAACCGTGTTCCATAATGGTGTAGAAGTTTAATCTCTAAGAAGAATAAATAAGAGTAAATATATATTTTTGTATAGCACAGGAGACAGAAACATGACTGACTGTTCAACGTGTCTGATAAACATCTTGAGCACGGCCACAGAGATGCTATCGTCCTCGTAGCTTCTGTGGGCTAGCGCTAGCTCAGAGGGTCACAGGGCCTTTTGTTTGACACCAGACGCATCGCTGTGCCTTGAGACGTCACTCTCACGCTGAGTGCGAGCTATAAATAGCAGAAAAACACAGCAGTTCATTTGAAATTCAGTTTGGACGGGTAAGTGCTGTTACCTGTCAAGTCTGCGACACTATTACACTATATAAGGCAGATGCTATTACTACAGCTGTGGTGTGTTAAACCTTATCCTTCCCTTGGGTCATTTTGAGCTGAAACTTCATCAGAGGGGTCCAAGCGCTTGAACCACGAACGAACACACACACACACACAACACTCTTTGTGGGCACTCTCCATAGGCGTAATGACTTTTATACTGGACAAACTATATATTCTATCCCCCTACACTGCCCCTGTCCCTAAACCTACCCATCACAGGAGACATGCTGCATTTTTACATTTTTTAAAAAACATAGTTTATGTTTTTTAAGCTATTTGAAATATGAGGACTCATGCAATGTCCTCATATATCACGTGTAAGTTGTAATACCAGTGTAATATGCATGTCATTATATACATTTGTGTCCTCATATATCACAAAAACAAGAGCACACACACACACACACACACACACACACGCCCCACGCAACGCACCACACGCCCACACACACACCACACACACACACACAACACACACACAGTTACAAAAAGTAACAAATCTTTCCCCCGCGGGTCAATTTGACCCCATTATGAATTAATGGAATGTATCAGTACAATTAGAAAAACCTAAAAATGTAAAAACTTTACCAGAAATGTATTTTATAATGTTTACATGTGTATCTGAATCTTACAGTCTATGATCTGAATGCATACTGAAGTGAACTGACTTTAGGACCCAGAGAAACCGCTCATTTGCTCCATAGAGCTATAAGGCCATCTAGTGGTAAGAGTTATGAAATATCATGTTATATATATTTTTTCCCACAAGAGGTCATAGAGTCTGGCATCGCTCCATTGACATGCGTTAACTTTCCTTGTAGGCGGGAACTCTATTGAAGTCTAAAACTATTGGATCTGCCCAGAGTCACTCTATCTGCCATAACCAATCGCTAACGTTTGGTCGTGACACATGTCTTTTCCCGAATCCCGTGGGAGGATGGCCACCAACAAAACTAAGCAAAGATTGTTCTTGCTCCGGCTTTAACTTGCGCGCATATTCGGCATCGCAGCGTTGCCACAACGGACCGAACGGCTTCACTCGCATCTTTCTTATTTTGAACTACAACTCAAAATAACACACGAGTCGACATCAACGCCATCGTTCTCAGCCACTCCCTCTGTTCGCTGATTGGCCCGGTAAAAAATTTATCGGGGAAAACCAAAGTCTACAGCACAATCCCAGACGCTGTACTGAAGGAAAATGAAAAGTGAGCGGAAGTACGAAGGACGGCGGAGTCAGGCTAGGCAAAGACACCCAATTTAAGATATTTTGAGCTGAATTAGCTTAAAAGGGTTATGCATGAAATTGTGAGTTATTCTGAATTTAAGTTAATGTGCTTAAATGACTATTTATTGATCAAATCTAATAATTTAAAGTAAAAAAAATAACAAAAAAATCTAAATTTAAAAAAAGAAAACTTTTCTGGACAAAAAAAAAAAAAAAGTAGTTTTGGGGCTTCGGGTCATTTTGACCCGCGAGGGAATTTACATTTACACCCGTACGTAGGTTTTACAAGCTGATTGTAACACATGATTCTCGTCTTTGTCTTGTGGTCATTTCTATACTTTCTGATGGCTGTTACCAAGAAAACCGACGGGCAGAAGAGCGTTTTTGCAGGTTAGGTGTGAAGGGACATTGCGGGGAACGGGTCGAGCATGATGTCATCGCCAGCTATTAATAACTCAGGAATTCCACTTCTAGCGTGATAAACAAGGTGATGTGACAGAATATATCATCGCTGCATGCATAACCTTGAGAGGCGTGCAGAATATCAATGATTTCTTTATCTAGGCCATGTTTTTATTATATAAATAATTGCTTTACATGCACACTTGCTTTTAAGTGAAAACAAACACAGCAGGTTTTAGAAGCCAGAGGACGTTCTGGAGGAGAGAGAAGCGAAGGAGGAGGAGGGAAAATAAAAAAGAGCAGAGTTTTCCAGGTTGAAGATCTCCGGTCCCTGGTAACTCACGTCTCGGGTATCAGCCGGAGGGGTTTGAGCATCGGCACAGAATACAGAAGCCGTGTCAGAACGGCACATCGAAACAGCCGTGAGAAGAATAGCAAACGAAACCAGCGTGTCATCACACATTTTCAGACTTTTTATATTGTCTCGCGCTCGACAGGCCTGTGAACATCCCTGCTATTGGTTTCAAGCTCAGGACCACCTCAGGGAGAACCAGGATTACCTTTTTACACCGATACCACACTATAAACATTGAGGTGTTTTCTATATACTGTATTATATATATATATATATATATATATATGTGTGTGTGTGTGTGTGTGTGTATGTATGCACATGTCTATTTATACACATATATTATATATTTGCGTGAATAATTATACAGACATGTGTATATATAAACACATATACATACTGTACATATATACATACACGTCTATATATGTCTATAAACACATATATATGTATTTGTATGTATATCTATATAAATGTGTATGTGTATATATATATACACATACATATATATGCATTTATGTTTATAGACAAGTAGACAAACATGTTTATATACATACACACACATTCACAATATATATATATATATATATATATAATATATATATATATAGACATAAGTAGCCATGTATATATATAGACATACACTTATAGGGGTGTATCTATGTACACACACACATAAATAGATCCTATATATAGATATACACACACACTTATAGGTCTGTGTATCTATATACATATATATACAGACAGACCTATAAGTGTATGTGTATGTCTATATATAGATACACAGACCTACAGGGGTTGGACAATGAAACTGAAACACCTCTCATTTTAGTGTGGGAGGTTTCATGGCTAAATTGGACCAGCCTGGTGGCCAATCTTCATTAATTGCACATTGAACCAATAAGAGCAGACTGTGAAGGTCCAATTAGCAGGGTAAGAGCACAGTTTTGTGCCGTGTATCAGCATGACAATGCACCAATACACACAGCAAGACTGGTGAAAGATTGGTTTGATGAACATGAAAGTGAAGTTGAACATCTCCCATGGCCTGCACAGTCACCAGATCTAAATATTATTGAGCCACTTTGGGGTTTTTGGAGGAGCGAGTCAGGAAACATTTTCCTCCACCAGCATCACGTCGTGACCTGGCCACTATCCTGCAAGAAGAATGGCTTAAAATCCCTCTGACCACTGTGCAGGACTTGTATATGTCATTCCCAAGACGAACTGACGCTGTATTGGCCGCAAAAGGAGGCCCTACACCATACTAATAAATTATTGTGGTCTAAAACCAGGTGTTTCAGTTTCATTGTCCAACCCCTGTATAAGTGTGTGTGTATGTGTCTATATATAGGATACACACACACATACATATACATATATATATATATATATATATATATATATACGATAACCCATCTGTTCAGTATTTTTGTGAAAATGAAATCAAAAAGGACTTTATTAATAAATATTCCTGGTCTTACTGTGAAAGATTTATCATTGCATGTTATTCCAACAGGGGAAAACACAGTCTGTAATCTTTCATCTAAAATGTAATTATGCTTCTTCTGAAATGACTATCCTTTTTGGCTTACATCACTAAAACACTCATCCAAACACCTGTCATACAGAGCAGATCCATTCTGGCATAAAACACCCACTTTACACAATCCAATCAATAATAATAAAAATCCCTCCCCCCCAAGAATATTAATTCACCCGAAATACGTCACAATGGGTTGGATTATGTTAATGCTAAAGTCTGCAATCTTGTTGCTCAATCCATGTGAGAGGAATGAAAAAGTTCAGATTTGGTTTTCTAGAAGAAAAAAAACAACTAGTGTGCCTGAAAATGATTAACGTTCTGTAATCCAGGGCAAACACGCTAATACTACTCGCATTGTTCTGCAGTTCTCATTAAAGAAAACACATGCCTCTTAAGAATGACATTTATATATACACACACACACAAATACTGTTTTTATACGCATAATTTCTAAAAAACAACAAAGAAAACAATGTACATGAACAGAACTTGTTTGTGACTAAGACAAATAACCTTTAAAATTCGACTTAAAAACATGTAAATGTGAAAGACAGTCATGTAATGCTCGGGTAACATCTGCAAAACGAAAAACAAGGTGTACAGTCTTTAATCTGTTTAAATTGGCCAAAAACGCCACGAGTAAGACTGAACCCTAAGTGCTTTGAGGATAATCAGGAGATATGGCTTTCACCGCTGCCAAAGTCTGAGGAGTTGCTCGGAAAATTCACTTTTTTTTCCCCTTGGAATATGAGATACTTTATTCGTAAGCTTGAGCTTTACTTATAAATCTAGTCAGAAGACGACAAATTCAAACAACCCTCTGTTATTGATTTACAAAGGGGGGAAAAAAACAATAAGTGCATAGATAAAGATAAAATGTTTTTGAGGCCAAGAACACACATTAAACTGTTCAATAAGAGCCTTTAAGTATCCCAAAATGATCCAAATAACTCAAACTCTGCGATTCTTTCAGCATAGGATATTTGGTAAAAACACAAGATTGGAATATTCTAGGTTATAATAATCAAGTACACGAAACATGAAAACGTGGGTCTATGGGACAAGTACACAGTTGCCTCATAGACTAAGTGCACTTCTCTATGCACATTTTTCGGTAGCTTTTACAGTTTTGTTGTGGAAACCACAAGGGACGTCAAAAGAGCTTAACTTGTATATAATACCCAAAGCATTCCTTTGATCTCTGTCAAAACTGCTTTGAGCATATTGACGGCAGGGACATTAAGGCTTTAAATTGTTGATTTGAGTGTTCATATAAATTAAAATCAATCAGAAGTTACATATAAAGGAAAATAACGGCTCAGGCATGTAATTATACATATAAAACCTTCATTAAAACAGCAAATAAACATGCTGAAAGGTAATTCAGTGACATTCCAACACAATTCTTCGTTCCCCGGTAAGAAACTGCATCATGGTGAAGGCCTCCCGTCAGCAGGGGGCGGTATGGAGTGAAAAACAAACAAGACGAACGTAAACACGCTTATATGACCAAGTTTGGAAATCACAGGAGTGATCGTTTACAAACAGCTCAGTATAAACCTCAAGATGACATCAGACGTGTCCCAAAAATAACCCAGTCGTTTTGAGTTTTAGGTGTCTTATTTATGGGAAGCGAGAGGGTGACGCTTCAGGCTCATTTCCTAAAATTAGAGAAATGTTTCATACGCTTCCCGTGCGTTATGAGTTTGCAGTGCTTGAAATGAATGTTTCCTCTCGCCATCAAAAGGTTTACAGTCCTTGATTTCCTCCGATAGTGAATCTGAGTTCTTCAATAACCCTCAGACAAACAGGAGCAAGATTAGCGTTGAGTTTGCGCTGTAAACTCCTCATGTCTAAAAAAAAAAGACACGGCGACGTTTCACTCGAACGACAAATGTACATTCATTTAGCGTCCGATTCACGAATACGATCTTCAGCTCCATTTGAAGAAAACGTCCGGATGATTTCGTCATCAAAGGTTTCCGTCGTCCAGCATCTTGTTGACTCCTTCGCAGATCTTCTGCAAGTGGCCGCGATACACTTCCGAAGGTCCGTACAACGTCGCGAGAAAGTCGCAGTCGGCGAAGTGATTGAAGACGTGGTTGATCCGCCCGTGAGATTTGGCCGTCAGGTGCCGGTTAATGGCCTGGTGAAGGAGTTCGCGGCAGTCGTTGAGTAAGTTACTCATGACGCGCCGGTCGAAGGTGAAGTCGATCTGGTAGAAGCTAACGGTCGTCATCGCGAGCGTGTGCACTTTCTTTCGGAAGCGCTCGACCAGCGCCAGCTCCTCGTTGTTGAACTGGCCGTTGCGGTAGAGGACGCCCAGCTTGACCACCATCTTAATGAGGTTCTTGATGATCTTCTGCGCCTCCTTGCGGTTGCGCGTGTATTCTTTGGTCACCCGGTACAGCTCGTCCAGTACCTCGCTGCTGGTGTCGTCTATGAAGAGGTTGGCCATCGTTTTGGTCGCCATCTTGCTCATGAGCTTCTTCTGGGCCTGAAGGGCCAGGTTCTTCGTGCTGAACGAGTCCATTATGTCTATGGATGAGACACAAACAAAGAGTCAGAGTTTATTTAAAGGTCCCATATTGTCAAAACTGAAATTTCCTGGCTTTTTTTCAGGTCTAGAGGCTATGAAACTACCATATAAGTTTCAAAACAGTCGATCCACAGACACATGCACACAGCCTGAGTCAAGTAGCTGTGCCGTTGTGACTTCCTTATATTTGTGATGTCAGAACTACTCAGTCACTCAGAAAACAACAGGCCAATCAGAAGAGAGGCTCATGAATATTAAGTAGACCGGCCAAAATCGAGCTGTTCTTGGCAGAGCTCCTGAGAAGAGAGCTGTAAACATATATCGAGATGGTTTTTGGTACTTATACCGCAAATATATATTCTTAAGGACATCCAAACCTAAAATAAAACTTCAGAAAGTTTAATTCCTTTAATATTGCACAATTTATAGAGCCGGAGCTGTGGTCAGTGCTTTACAAAACATCATTGAACAAGAACATGTCAGACATGGAGAAATTAAAACATTCCTAAAATACAGTCCTAAAAACATGGAACAAATTTCTGATTATTAAAAGCAACCGAGCAAAAGTAGGTTTTCAGCCAGCCGTTTTCAGGTGCAGATCTAACTTGAAATGGCAAATTATTTCATAATTTAGGGCCTGCAACAGCAAAGGCACGATGATGTCTTTGTTTTAGTCTGAACTGTGGGATACATCAAAGTTTGTGTGTCCCTGATGATCTAAGACCTCTGGAAGGATTGTTATTGCACTGAAAGTATTGCGATTGTATTGCACCGAAAGAGACATTCAAAATGAGATTTCCAAACAAGAAAAACTTAAAACAGAGCTGCGGTTTTGCATTCTCCCAAACAACAGTCATGCATCCAAACTGGGATCCACAGAGATGTTTATCTTGAGCGTTTCGGCTGGAACGACTCCCACGTTCAAGTCAAAACATGGAAAACGTTGAAATCAAATAGCACGATCTAATAGGAGGAACACAAACCATTCTTGTATGTGAAACGTTAAACATTCATGTGACGATGGTCTTGCTTCGGGACACTGAGGAAACAAATCATGTTTCTCTCCTTTTCTCATCAAAAAGGAGAGACATACACTACCAGTCAAAAGTTTTTAATGTGTTTAAAAGAAGTCTCTTATGCTCACCAAGGCTGCATTTATTTAATAATAATAATTTAAAAAAAAGTTAATATTGGGAAATGTGAAATATTATTAAAAGGTAAAACAGCTGTTTTCTATGTGAATATAGTAAAATGGCATTTATTTTAAAGCTGAATTTTCAGCATCATTACTCCATTCTTCAGTGTCACATGATCCTTCAGAAATCACTATAATATGATGATTTAATGCTCAAAAAACATTAATTATTATTATCAATGTTGAAAACAGTTATTCACATTTTTATTTCAGGATTCTTTGATGAATAGAAAGTTTAAAAGAACAGAATTTATCTAAAAATCAAAATCTTTTGTAACATTAAACACTACCATCAAGGATGAATTAAACTGATCAAGACTTACAGAAAAGACATTTATAATGTTACAAAAGATTATATTTCAAATAAATGCTGTTCTTTTGAGGTTTCTATTTATCAAAGAATCCTGAAAAACAAACTGTTTTCAACATTGATAATAATTTGTGTTTTTTGAGCTTTAAATCCGCATATTATACTGATTTATGAAGGATCATGTGACACTGAAGACTGGAGTAATGATGCTGAAAATTCAGCTTTGATCACAGGAATAAATTACATTTTAAAATAGAAAACAGTTATTTTAAATTGTCATTATATTTAACAAAATTACTGTTCATTTTTTTTTTATTTTTAATCAAATAAATGCACCCTTGGTGAGCAAAAGAGACGACTTTAAAAAAAAGTCGTACCGATACATGACTTTTGACTGGTAGTGTATATGAAGCGTTAAACTTTCATGAAGGTTTGGCTTCGGGACATTGAGGAAACTAATCTTCCCAAGTTTTCTCATCAAAAAGGCGAGACATAAAGGTCTCTTTGTGCACGTTTCCTGCAAACAAATATGAATGTGCTGCCGCTGGTCATTCACAATTTTTTTCTGCAACTAAACAATCCGAATACGGCATCCGTGCATTTCCGTTCTCACACGCCGAACGCTACACTTTAGAGGCTTTAACAAAACAATGGACTTCCTAAGTTTTGCACAGGCCTGACAGGACAATTTCCCCTTCTTAAAATGACCGTTCCCTGGGGACGTGTTGCACACAACAGAATGTCTTCAGCTCTTGAGTCAATGCGATTAATTGTTTCTAATTAAAACCCAAATGCCTGGTTTCACAGAGGAGGCTTTAAGGAGTAGTTCACTTCAGAATTAAAATTTATTGATCATTTACTCTCCCCCACGTCATAAAAGATGCCCATGTCTTTCTTTCTTCAGTCGAAAAGAAATTAAGTTTTAAAGGAAAACATTCCAGGATTTTTCTCCATATAGTGACTTTAATGGTGTCCAACAGAGTTGATGGGCCCAAATGTGAGTTTCAGTGCAGCTTCAAAGACCCTGTTCAGACTGCAGGGAAAAGTGGCCCAAATCCGAATTTTTTGGGGGTCAATTGACCAGGTTAGACTTCTTCAGAAGTAGTGTGAACACTCAAATCTTGCCCAGATCAGATTTTTTCAAATCAGATTTAGACCACTTCCATATGTGGTCCTGAATCAGACCCAGGTCTGATTTTTTTCAATGCGGCCGCAGTGTGAACAACCAAGGTGGATATAATGCGACTTTTACGTAAATCTACATTTGTCACAAAATGCGGCGGCGAGTTAGCCCTAGACACAGACAGTAAAATTAAAAACTTGACAAGGCCTACAAAATGGAGAACAGTGATGGAGCAGGTCAATTGAGGGAGAGTGAGGTGTTAGACCTAATTAGTACATGGAGATATACTTCAATTCAAGCTAAATTTTGTAGCCATAACGCCGCAAAAGGCCAAAATAGCCAATTTTGCTCTCCTTCTCTTCATTCTTCTCCTCCTCAGCACCTGCTTATCAATGTTATGGCTGCCATTACACAAACATTTTGAACATAAAGCGAAATGCTTACTTCCTCCATAAACTCCCCAACTTTAGTGCAACAGCGTGCTGCGTCAGTTTTCAATCACGGTCATTTCGAAACCACAAACAGTTCACACTGGAATCAGATATAGGCCATATTTTAAAGGGTAATGTGAACAGCCAAACAAAAAATCCGAATTGAGCATTAAGACTTGCGGTGTGAACGGGGTCAAATCTCGACACGATCCCAGCCGAGGAATGATCTAGACAAACCATCGGCCATTAAATTTTTTTTTTTTAAATTAAACATTTATATACTTTTTCTAACCACAAATACTCATCTTGCACTAACTCTGAGATGCGGTACGCATTACGTAATCACGTTGAAAGGTCACGCAGTGGCGTAAGTTACACCCGGTGTTTACAAAACGAACATGCAAAGACGTGCAAAAAAAAAAACGTGCATAAAAAAGGTAAAACAACGATGTCGGACGGGTTTTCCGCCCTTCCCTACATTTTCCGCCTACGTGTCCTTTCCAACATGATTACATAATGCGTGAAGTCGTGGATGTGCAAGACGAGCATTTGTGGTCAAAAGTATATAAATGTTTATTTTGTTTTATAAAATGTCCGCTGGTTTGTCTAGATCAGACTCTTATTCCTCGGTTGGATCGTGTCGAGACTTTGAAGCTGCACTGAAACTCACATTTGGACCTTCAACCGGTTGGACTCCATTGAAGTCACTATATGGAGAAAAATGCTGGAACGTTTTCCTCAAAAAAACAATTTCTTTTCGACTGAAGAAAGTGAATATCTTGGATGATGTGGAGGTGAGTAAATTATCAGGAAAATTAAATTCTGAAGTGAACGAATCCTTTACTCAAATGCATGTTTTAATTGAAAGCAACTTGTAATGGTAGATCTTAAAAAGGTCACTGCTTTTTCTAAGGAACATTTGAAAAAGTTACTTGACTGTCCTAATTGAACGAAGGCCTAATCCTGGCTCAATCTAAGCGTCTGTGAAACCAGGCCACAGTCATTAGGAAGTGATACCGCGAGTGGCCCGAGACCGATGGCTTCCTCAGAACATTGTCTTTTTTCACACACGCCATTTGCATGTCTTTGAAAAGGCACGTTTGATGTGACTCGATTCCCTGGGAAAATCTGGTATCCCTGGTTAGCAGGACTTCTAACGCTGGATATTTTGAGAGGATTAAACATCGCTTGCTGAGCCTCGTATTAATATCAGTCAGGATCAAAGGTAAACCGTTTGAGAAAGAGACAAGGTGAGATCGTGATAATCTCACAGATTCCCGCCAGACAATTATTAAAAACCATTTTGGCTTGTTTACAACCAAATCTAGATGCATTTGGGCACTAATAACTTTCTTTCTTCAACACCCTGACAACTAATAAACAACCTACAGCCACATTGATAAAGAATTAAAACTAGGGATGCACGATATATCAGGCACCATATCGATATTGGCCGATATATATGTTCATTTTTAATTTTATAAGGACATTTGCAATTGTTAAAGCTGATAAATAATGGATTATTTCCTTCAGAGACACTTCAGATGTGCACTGTTTACCATGATGGTTTTGAATAGCTTTAAATATGATTGAAATCACTTCATGAAAAAGGAAAATCCAATTGAGAAGAGGCACAAGTATAGCCTATCAAATTATAATGAGAACATTATTATTGTGTGCTTGAGACACGGCTTTTAATAGTGAGACTTTTGTTTTCATAATCAGGTTCTCAAAATGTATATACAATTTTGGATATAGTTTTATTGGCCAATATATCGGTTATTGGCTTTCAAATATAAAGAATTATCAGTGTCGGCCAAAAGTTGCATATCAGTGCATCTCTACTTAAAACTATCATGTAAGGTCAATAAAATGTGTCCAATGCTGGGTCTGAGCCATAATGAATTATTGAAGCATTATTAGAACCAGATTTAGATGCATTTGGGCCCTAATAACTGCTGTCAAAATACTCCCACAAAACAGATGACACTAAAACTATTCAAAAGAAATCTGGTGTTGGAAGAAAAGGGGCGTATTTACAACCCCACAAGCACATCTCGAGAAGATTAAAGTATTCTACGCTCTTTTGTTTTGCACTAGCAGAGCAAAATAGCTGAACGTTGGCCAAGCAACAATGGGCAGTTCAACAGCTTCCCAACATTATCATTAGTGGCCAGTTTTACAAGGATGGAAACAAAACAAAACACAAAAAGCTCATGTACAAACAGAGACTAGCGTGAAACGACCACAGATATTCCAGCAACGCTCACGGTGTTTGATTCACAAAGAGTCTGTAACAAGAGACCGAGGTTTTGAGTTGCTTAGCATAACCAGAGCCAACACTCACCTTCCTGAAGATGTAAGGTTGCGTTCTCCATGATTGGGGAATGGGAAAGCAAGAGATTGTGGAGGACGTTGGAGAACATTGGAGATCATTGGAGATCACTGAGCCATGCCTGTGTGTGTGTGTGTGTGAACTGATTATTTCAGGTGTGTAAGTGATTTCACCTGTAGGTTTGGCTGTTATCTTCTGCTGGTAGATGCTGGAACTACACCTAACGGATGCTTTCTCCAAGTATACTGTTGCGTCTCAATTCTCCTACTTCGACTACGCCTTAAAAGTATGTACTCTTTTTGTGAAGAAAAGAGTGTGTAGCAGAAGAGTACACAAGCTTTGGGACACACCATCACGTCATACACTTGCGTCTTTAACAGTTGCTCTCTAGCCAAGTTTCCATCCACTTGTCCATCAAATTATCTGAAGTTCGGTAAAAAACCTCATGCGAATAAAGCTGGTGAAAGTCTGTTTCCATCCGACGGCTTTAAAGCGAATAAAAACCTGTGCGTAATGACGTCACATGCTGTTTTGCGATCAAATTGGTATATCGAATTGATTTGAGACATTTTCCATTCATTTTCTCACCGAATTGCACAACATTCAAGCAAACATTTGCGAACAAAGTTTTGCTAGGCAAAATAGATCGCGCCATAACGTTTCCATCAGCGTTTATCGCATAAGCCGTATATCCATCAAGATGAGACCGAACGCATTTAATTTGAGTCGATATTCATGAAATTCATTTGAATTTTACTGTTTCCATAAGGCATTTTTTAATTCGATATCATTTAATGCGGATAAAAACTCGTGGATGGAAACATAGCTAATGTCAAATCCTGACACAGTAAACTGGCCTGTCAATCATCTCGTCAGAGTTAAAATCCTCCACATTTCATTTACTTTCCTACCGTATCAGAGAGAAATGCAGAATCACGTTGATCGCTAGTCTTTCATGCGGAGATTCTCCTCATATTAATGCATAATGATGCATTTAAAACTTAATGGCCGAACGGATGTTTATAAAAGTCCACGTTGTTGCAGATGAAATATAACATGGATAACATTAAATAAAAATATTTTTTTTATCAGGTTAAACTTTGATTATTCACTCAAACCTTTATCCCGTCGGTCGCGCACATCCGCCATGTTTTTTTTGTAGTTTTTAACACTTTTTACTTGTGTTTGTAGTTCCTTCTCTAAAGCGCAATGGGTTGTGGGCAATATTATCTGTTATAGTGAGCATGGATCCACCGGAAATAGTAGACCATCCGGGGACTTTTGACATTGCATACTCTACTATGCTTTGGGACACACTTTTTTAATCTCAATACGGTTTAGGATGAATGGTATAGACCTTCTTGACGCTCAATGCCCGACCGTCCTTAAGGAAACGAGGAACAAGCTTCCTGCAGCTGGAAAGGCCAACAAAAGGGCCAGTGTCCAAACTCAAACTAGCTCTGTTTTCAGGTACGGACTGAAGCAACACAAGCACCGCGTGCAACAGCAACAGCAGCACGTCTCTCATGTGGATTTGCTGTGTTCATTCTCATCGATCGTCTGCTGTGCAGGGTTCACGGGCTATAGTCAAAATTATACGAAAAATACATTCATTTTCTTTCTGGCCACACAGATCTAGAAGCCTGCGGTGCCAAATGAATTATTCAGCGGTTCCACAAAATAGTACCACACTTTAATAATGCATGAACCAATTTAGGATTAAGGGTTTGGGTCGACTAAGGGTGTACTCACACTGGGCACAGTTGCCATGAACCGGGCCCGAGTACGATTGTCCCCCCTCCCCACTCCCCCTCTGGCCTGCACTCACATAGGGTTTCAGCATTCGTGCCGGAGCACGCTTACGTCATTATGGTGCGACGGTTTCGGGATAAACAAGAAGAGCGGCGCTCTCTGAACCAACGCATTTTCATCCTTTGGCGTTATATATATGACATTTCGTCGAAATCTTACGCACATGGCACCCTTTAGCGTCAATATAACTCACTGTTATGGGTAGGTTTAGGTCTGGGGTAGCGTTAGGTTATGACGCCTTGGGATCTGCGTCTCATATTGATGCTAAAGGATGCCATGTGCATCGGCTTTAGAGCGTGTCACCTGTATGACGCCTTGGGATGAGAACGGGCTGCTCTGAACACAATGCTGTTCCGTGCTCCAGCACGGTTAGCGCTCACACTGCATGCGAACCGCGCCCGAGTCCAACTGAACCGTGCTCTGGCCCACCTCTTCCAAGCGGGCCAGGGCCGGCTAATCGAGCCGCGCCCGGGCACGGTTCGGAGCACTCACACTAGTCAAACGAACCGCGCAAACGCACTCGGGCACGGTTCAAACGGCTAGTGTGAGTACACCCTAAGTGTGTTTTTGTGCTAAGGTTATCAAAGCCTGGAAAGTTCATTATGAGAGCGAGTTTCTCCAACGGAATTAGCGATCATTAGTTATGAGATGCAGAAAAGATGAACAAATGTCTGTTTTTTGGGTGAATTCTGATCAAATATTGAGTAAATGTGGGGCAATTTTGTATGCATCTTATTTTTTATTTAATGGCATGGACATAAACTTAAACCAGTCTCCACCTAAGAGTAAAAAATAAATAAAAATAAAGGTAATTGTGTATTTGTTTCTTGAAATTGCAACTTTGTTTCTCATAATTGGGATTGCTTATCTTATTTTAAAATTGACCTTAATATTTTTTACTATGTCATAGCATTGGATTGTACCCTTGACAAACCCATCTCGGTCAACCACTAGTAAGGTTAAACCGCCTAAGATGGATGAGGGTTTTTCCTGCACGTACAAAATGCCTAATCAGCATCAATGTGCCTTCATTGACTTAACTAAAACAGCATGTTCCTTATTTCCAACCTGACTCTATATTCATCAGTATCTATGTCAACAAAGTCTTGAGGGTAAAGGCTTTAGATATTTGTTCAAGATATGCATATAATAAATGCCAGTTAACACATACGCCTTAAAGGCCAATGTTAGTTAGTTCACCCAAAAATGACAATTTGAAACCCAAAAAAGTCACTCTTCCACTGGAAGCCAGTGATTAAAGGATTAGTTCACTTTTTAAAAAACTTTTGCTGATAATTTACTCACCCCATGTCATCCAAGATGTCCATCTCTTTCTTTTTTCAGTCGAAAAGAAATTAATGATTTTGATGAAAACATTCCAGGATTTTTCTCCATATAATGGACTTCAATAGTGGCCAAAACGGTTCAAGGTCCAAATGAGTTTCAGTGCAGCTTCAAATTACTTTAAATGATACCAGACGATGAATAAGGGTCTTATCTAGCGAAACGATGCGCCATTTCGAAAATAAATAAAACAGTTAAAGTATTATTAGCACAAATGCTCGCCTTGTTCTGTCCTGAGATACACGTTCGTGATTCTCTTGTTCGAACTCGTTCATCAAAATAAACAAATCTTTATTCGAGTCATTTCGTTCGTTGAATGAACAAAATGACTCGAAAAAAGACTCGTTCAAAATGAACAAATCTTTTTTCGAGTCATTTCGTTCGTTGAATGAATAAAATGACTCGAAAAAAGATTTGTTTATTTTGATGAACGAGTTCGAACAGGAGAATCACGAACGTGTATCTCAGGACAGAACAAGGCGAGCACAACAAAATCCTGGAATGTTTTCATCAAAATCATTAATTTCTTTTCGACTGAAGAAAGAAAGAGATGGACATCTTGGATGACATAGGGGTGAGTAAATTATCAGCAAAAGTTTTTTAAAAAGTGAACTAATCCTTTAAGGTTTATAAAGTTCTAAATATGGATATTTATCTTACAAAAGTGCATTGCTTCGCTTCAGATGGCATTTATTAAGTAATATGGATTACTTTTATGATGGATAGATATGCTTTCTTTGGGCTTCAAATTTCTCAGGTACCATTCAGGATATTTTTTTATATAACTCCGATTGTGTTGAGAGAAGAATGTCATATACACCTAGATTGGCTTGAGGGTGAGTAAATTATGAGATTATTTTCATTTTTGGGTGAAATAACACTTTTAAACCCATAATAAAAAGCTACCCATTGAGTGCTGAACACAACGAAGGTTGAGACACATCCCAGACAACTGAAAGAATGTCGACGGTTAATGTTTCCTAGGATACAACCATCCGAAGCCTCCATGTCAGTGAACTTTGCAGTCCAGTAAATAAGGTCATATCCTGCTGTTTCTATCAATAAGTCACCGGCATGTTACTCTTATAGAGTTTTCATTGTATTGCATCTCAAATATTTACATTACTAGCGCCTGATCTCTTTTGGATGTACTGAAATGCAAAACGCCTACATTTCAGTTGCTGTCAAATTAGCAATTAGCGTTTACATAGTACTAGTTCCCATTTTGGTTTGTTACTTTACAATGGTCTATGCATGCAATAGAGGCATGATTTATGTTTTTATTCTCAAAACAGAGGTACATAACGTTATGCATTGACATTACTGAATAAATAACATTAAAAAATAACTTCAATAAATAACAAAAGCACATGTTCTATGTAAAGATATTATTTTTTTATATACACAGAAGGAAAAATATCGTTTTTCATGTGTTCATGAATGCAGGACATGCAGAATGTGTGTTATTGAAGTTAGAAACTCACGCACTCACCTCTCGCCTATTTCAACCGGATACTGGGCGTCTAAAGTGTAACTTTCGTTCTTCAAACCTCCATCTAAACACACTGACAGCCAATAAACAACATACACAAGGATAAGGCTTAAAATTATCTTATAAGGCCGGTAAAATGTGCCCAACAGGTATGTGTTAGGTCTGAGCCGCTGGTGTGAATAATTGAAGCGTTTTCTTCTCCCTCTTTTCGCGTTTGGTTACCAGAGAGTTTGTAACCTGACTCCACCTTTTCGAAAAGTTTCAAACTTGAGGGTCTCGGGCGCTCGGTGAGTGACGTTCTAATTGACCAATCACGTTCGGGTTTGGCTCCCCAACGGGCCAATCACAGGGAAGAGAGGCGCTAGCGTCCAGCCTTCCGTATGGTTTCCCGTCATTATCCTGAGAAAATCCAAGGCTGAAAATTTCCCAGAGAAAAATTCTGTTGAACAATGAGGGGGAACTCTCGTAACTAGTGATTTTTATTCTGTAAACAAAATGGCTGTCGACCTTTCATAGATAGTTTCATTGGGTTGTTTACGTGAGGTATACCTGGAATTGTATCGCTAATATACCTGAGTTTTATCATACATTTATTTTTTCTACATTTAGGAATACATAGAAAGGTGCGAGACAGATCCAGTCATTCTCACCGGATGTTGACCTGTTTTTCCGTTTATAAATGGAAAACATTCAAAAACATCCGGTGGCTGTAAATAAACACTAGAAATTCTTAAACCATATGACATCCTCTTCAGTGACTGATAACACAAACAACCCTAACACCTGTGACCACATATGGAAATAATCGAGTACGATAATAGTACATAGGAATAATGTTTCTTCTACATTTAATAATATTTAATTCTTTTTTTTTACACGAATGCATTATATTTATTAACATTATATATATATATATATATATATATATATATATATATATATATATATATATATATATATATATATATATATATATATATATATATATATATAAATGCTTTTATTACTATTAAAACTATATATTTTTTATTGGACCTTCCACAAGGTTTTTTATGGAAGAAAAGCAACGCGCATTATGGGATGTTACACAGCCCGATGGCGCCACCCAGCGCTACAACATTGTATTGCAGCGTCTGGGTCAAAGTGCAGCAACATGGACAAATTCTTTAAAAATATTAGCAATTTTCTTCATATACTTTTTTATTAAATGGTTTTCTATGTTTGACCAATTTAATTTATTAATACATATACAAATATATACGATTTTACATAAATGAAAATATTTTTTGTTGTTTTCATTTGAAACGTCTCAAAACCTATCGACTGCTAAAAATAAAGAAAACATTTTAATTGAGCAGAAAATCCAACATTTGTCCACATACACTTTACTGTCACTTTAAACATGTTCCCTCTCTCTCTCTCTCTCTCTCTCTCTCTCTCTCTCTCTCTCTCTCTCTCTCTCTCTCTCTCTCTCTCTCTCTCTCTCTCTCTCTCTCTCTCTCTCTCTCTCTCTCTCTCTCTCTCTGTGTGTAATCTGTCTGAAGATAACGGGCCGCCGAGTCATTTGGGCGATCGGTTCATTCGAACAATTCGCTGTTTAAAACAATTTGGAAGCGTAAGGTGATGATGAAATAAAGATTTAGTTAAATTAAACTATTTTATAGCCGTCATTTATATACATTAGTGTTTCTTATTGTAGGTATATATGTCTTTACGTTGTCCAGTTTGATTCTCTGATATCTAGCATCTGCTGATCATGTTTGTTCCAATTCCAAATCGGCCTGCGATTAAACTGTTGTCATGTATTGCGATACTTATTCTATTTTTATGTTTCCAACCGTCTATGTTTCCAACATATCGAACAAAGTTATCTACACACCCAAACTGACGTTTGCCATGGTACAGTCAAGTGATTCATAACCGCTTAACGAATCGTCTCAATCGAATTGTTCAAAAGAACCGACTAACATGAACACAAGGACATCATCATCTGCTTTTTTTTGTTCACTAACCTCAACTTCTTCACAGTGCTCTGCGGATGTCGGTTCTCACAGGAGGCTTTAGATAGATTTTAGGTCCATTTGGGTTTTTTTGTCTTTGTGTGTGTGTTTTTTTTTCTTCTCATTGTGCGTCTGCGAATCTATGTAACGTACGGCTATCACATGCTGAGCGGTTTTGTGCGCAGGTTCGTTTAGGCTTCATTTGGCGATTTTTATTTCTACCTGTTCTCTATATTCGACCCACATATGGACATACTGAAGGATCATTTGTGCTTTAAACCTCTCGACATGAGATGAAACCCAGAGGAGATGTTATACTTACTGAATAACGTAAATGAGAGGACGCGCTATTTCGGCACATGAAGAATGGACACACGTCACATGTGCGGAATATCAAGAGAGGTTATGATTTTTATTAACCTTTAACGTATCATTTCGGAATTTCTCAGAGAATGCTTAAATTGAGAGCCTTCTGCTTAAATGTATAATAAATTAACTGTGATAGGCAATGCAGGCATGCTGATTCACATACTGTGCAATGGATTTTGCAACCATTAAGAAAGGGAAGTGTTAATATCAATATATTATATACAGAGGACATTTCAGTTTATATTTAAGCAGATGATGGTGGAAAACTAATCATTTTACACTCCAATTGCATGTAGCCTATGCAGTATGATATAAAATAATATTTTTTTCTCATGTTATTAGGGGTTAATGTTGGAATCTGTTTGTTTGGTATAATTTGTTAATTGGCATTAGTAGTTTATTAGTCTTAATTTAGAAGACCAGGAAAGACAGACAGGACACTTTGGATGTCATAATCAGCTTAAGGTTTACAGCAGATATAGCTGGTGGCACTTTTGCATTGTGTAGGCTATCTCCATTGCTTTCTAGCCCCTAAGTGGCTTGTTCTTATAGCGATTACTATAGTATTTCTAACGTAATGGACACCAATCACATGGATGGCGGGTCTTCTAGTGATGGCATGGAGATGGAGATCATGCCTGGCTACATTGAGCTCATCACCAGAGCATATTCAGTCATTTTCAGTGCCTTTAGAGACTGTAAAGACTGCGGACTGGAACTGTCCAGAAAAACCTTGCTGGATCATGCCTACATAACCTGGATTGAGATCTTCATGTTCTTCATGAGCGCGGTCATGTGGACGAAGGTGCGCAAGAGACTGACCGTGTACATCTTTGAGGTAAAATAACTCCAGAAGCCACGGTCAATACAAATACAACTGATTTTGACAAGGCCGGTTATTTATATTGTATAAAATAGGTGTTCATTTTATTTAAACAATTCATATTTTGGTATCAGTCGCTGAAAAACGTTCAAGTTCAGTGGGGAAGCCTGTTAATAAATGAATATTAAACACCAGGTTTTAAAAGCATCATTGGCGCACTCAATGAATATCTGAAGTTGTTTGGAAACATTGGACATTTGCATGAGCATAGATGTGAGTAAATGTGTTTCTGAGATTAGTGATGTTTGTGAAGTCAAGCATCACTAGGACTGCTACGCATACTTAGTTTTAGTAATCTGAGGGAGTTGTTCACAAGCAAACACCCCTCATTTTCTCAAGAGCTGTTGTTGTTTCTGAAAAGCAGACGTTTAACACTTGATGCAGAAGTTCACATGTTATTTTGGCTGTGAATATTGGTGTGCTTAGAGGTGTTTGGTGTAGTTTTTCCTCTGTTAAAGAAAGACCTCAGCTATTTTTGTTTGCTGTTTATGGTCAACTGAAATGTGCTTGAAACCCGCCATGTAAAGTTGCAATGTGCTCAAGAGCTATTTTACATAGTTTTTTACTTTGCATTTGACCTTTTACATACAACGATGGCTATGCAAACAGGTTACATTAACTATCAAGTTTCCCAGACATAAACTTGATCAAATTGCCTTGTTTCTGAGACTATGATATGCCACATGTTGCATGAGTTGCTTATGTTCCGCTAAGTTGACGTATGCGGCAAACGTTGGTTTCACTTCCTGTCCTGAAACGTGTTTGAATGCTCTCGTTTGAGCTCTGCTGATGTGCTGTAATTACTGGGATCAATGCCGGCATGACATTCATGGCCCATGTTTACTCTGGGCTGCGGTTTAATTCCTCCTGTAAATTCTTTACTCTCAGCATGTGGAGAAACCCTGACGGCTGGCGTGATGTTTACACGGAAATATGTGACGTGTCAGCAGGACCTTGTCTGGCCTGTAACCCTCGAGTAAGAGAGTGTGAGGTCTTGGCAAAGAGTTGCAGCACTGCAGTTTGTGATTAAAAACAGGCATGACTTAGAAAATGGAAAGGTGACAGTCACTTATCAATGTGTCATATCTGAATATCTTGTGCTTCTTGGCTAATAATATCCCTCTCCATGAAAGAAAGCCTCTCCTTCAATATATCCCAATATTAAAGTCATCATATAGCCATTTGATCAAACCATTACATGCTTGAGGCATGGCAAAAAAAAAAAGATGGGATTCTGGTGTGTTAGTTTTTCTTGAAGGAATAGTTCACCCCAATATGGCCAGCTATTTTTATTGAAGTCATAGAATAGCTTTCAATAGTGGCATTTCCATTACAGATTTGCGCAAAACTTTTGCGATATGTTGATTAAAAACTATTCCGAAAAGATGATGTTTCCATTAACCGATGTTATGCGACTAAAATTTTTTCCTTTTTAAAAACAATTATAGCGACGGATGTTGGTAGGTTTATGTATATCGCAGCCATAGCAAGTCATTATTGTTAATGGAAGGAGACGTAGGCGTCTTATTCAAGTATTAATGGCAAGGAAAGCCCCTTATACTTGTGAGCGGCTCGTATGAAGTGTTTCTTGGTGTTTCTCCCTCATTTCTGCTTCAAGCTTTTGATAAATTGTGGCATTTCTTGGCGGTTTAGAATCCAGTATTCCCGTGATACTTTTGTCTTAATGAAGAACTCTGTCTCGTCTTCAGTCCAAACATACCGCGCCATCTACATCAGGGACTGTAAATGTGCAAAAACGTTACTGTTTCGCAAAATATTCCTGTTTCAAAGTGCCTGAAAAACCACCTCATGCAAGCGATTGCAATATCAATTTGCGCAATTTTGAAGGGTAATGGAAACGTGGCTACTGATATTCACTGATAGTCTTCCCCTCCAGTGAGCTGTTAACCCCTGATGATGATTGAGTCAGTGAGTTGAACTCAATAACCCGATAACTTTGTAAATTAATTGTAAAGGTCTGACTCAAAAGAATGAATCATTCTGATTCATTAATGCTCTAAAGATTGCACATACATGCTATGTTTTGATGATAAACAACTTAAAAATGAGTCTGTTCTTCGCACTGAGTTAACTTCAGAACACATAGTGTTCAAGCCCTTTTGACACTGTCTTGGCGTGTGAGCTCACTACTGCAGTTTTACTGTACTTTGGCCACAAGATTGTCTTGGGAGATAAATTTCTGACGGTCTGCAGATTTTAAAGTGTTTTGTGGACTATGTCCTGCACTCAAACACATGCGTGCGGTACGTAACATGATCTCTACTTGGTTTTTAAACGAATCTCTATGTTACCTAATAAACAATTTATGGCATCAGCTCTTAGCGATAATGAGGCCCATTCATTTTTAAAGTTCCCATGCACTTTCACGTTCTCAGACTCGATGGGCTATTAGCAAAGGGCCATCTGGCCAGTACTGTAAACTGTGTGTGTGAAAAAAATCAAGGTGTCAACTGCATGCTGTTTTGACCTTTGATGAGACTGTTAGGATCAACATTCACTGGACCAGAGATTATTTCTTTCAGTAATCACTTCTCTAAAATCAAAATACCCAACAACATCATGTACTGGCAAACAATATCACCACTAAACGTTGGCTGTCTGAACAGCTTTGAGGGAATATCATGTCACGCTGTGTATTCAGCAGACAATAACCTTTGAGTTTGGTGTCTTAACAGCAGTCATACAGAGGGTCATCAGTTTACATTCGTAACACATGCTGCACAAACATAATTACGAGCACAGCAGGTGCATTGATTATTAGTTTACTTACCCTTTGTAAGATTGTCAATCAATTTTATGTATGTGAATCTAATTTTACTTTTGCGCTGTAGATGTTATTTTAAATGGCACTGAACGCCAGTGTAAAATAGATAAATGTAATGATAATCGGATGGAATAAAATGGTAGAAAAATAAATACTTATGGTAGTTGACCAAGCAGTAAAAGTTATCAGCCAATGCAGACAAAAGATTCTTTTGAAAAAAAATCTTCTAAAACTCAATAACATCTATGGTTGACCAACTGATAACATTAGGAAACCCTGCCCCGTATATTGACTCTAAAAAGACAATTAAAGCACCCGTTTAATTGATGTC
Organism: Chrosomus eos; assembly: GCA_036326025.1. NCBI lineage: Eukaryota > Metazoa > Chordata > Actinopteri > Cypriniformes > Leuciscidae > Chrosomus > Chrosomus eos. The sequence goes on along the minus strand of CM070838.1, from coordinate 3,357,416 downwards.
CTCCCAGAGACTTGATTGCACTGTTAGATGCAAGCACTGATGTGTTTCTCAAACGTTTGGTGCTCGGAGTGGAAATTGCATGCCATTATCGGTAGGCATCGTCGTCTGCATCCTTCCTTCCTCTTTGTGCCGCCCTGTTTCAAGTACTCTGATCCCTCGACTAGATAAATCAACTTCATCTGAAATGACAGCAGAAAACAAACTAGTTATTCCAAGAACAATCAAAGCCTGAGGAAATACAGCTCAGCCCAACAGGGAGGGAGGAGGAAGGTGTTTGAGGGGCACATGAGAAGATGAAGGCTCTGTGGCTCCATCTGGCCATGTGGAGATGCTTTTTCTGTTTTCTGACTCTTGACCCTCCAAAGAATTGGAAAAGGGCTTTTTCTGACTTTAAAGGGGTCATCGGATGCCCATTTTCCACAAGTTGGTATGATTCTTTAGGGTCTTCGTGTAAAGTTTGTAACATACTTTGGTTAAAATTCCTCAATGGTTGTGTAAAACAACCAGCCTGGTCCCACCAGACTCTGTACATTTCATTTGTACATAGAGTCTGGCATCCGCTCCATTGACAAGCGTTAACTTCCTTGTAAAGGCGGGTACTCTATTGAAGTCTAAAACTATTGGATCTGCCCAGAGTCACTCTGGATCTCTATATCATGTACGCCATTCACGACTAACGGAGCGAGCTGGAAAATCAAACTTTTCTCCGAACCCAGTGGGGAGGAGGGGCACAACATCATGATTAAGCAAAGATTGTTCTTGCTCCGGCTTTAACTTCTTGATATTCTGCCACAACAGACTGAATGGCTTCGCTCGCATCTTTCTCCGCCGCCATTACTGAACTACAACTTCAAAATAACGCACAACATCAACGTCATCATTCTCAGCCACTCCCTCTGTTCGCTGATTGGCCCGGTAAAAAATTGACCGGAGAAAACCAAAGACTACAGCACAATCCCAGTCGTAGTACTGAAGGAAAATGAAAAAAAGCGGATGTAGGAGGGCGGAGCCAGGCTATAAAACAACACCCTTTTTACCTCCTCAAAAACAGCTCTGTTCACAGCGACCCATTTCGGTGCATGTCTCTTTAAAGGCCCATTTACACTGCATGGTTCAAGTGACCCAAATCCGTTTTTTTCCTCTCATGTGGCACAGATCGTATATGACCGGTGAACGTGTAAGCAGGAAAAAAACGCATGGATTCCGATTTTCTCAGATCGGATTCAGGCCTCACTCATATGTGGTAATAAATCGGATATGAATCGGATACGTGCATTTGCGTGTGCCATGTAAGCAGACGAATCGGATATTCAACTGCGCACTTCACCCCTCTCTTCCATGGGGGGTGTCGACACAAGACACGTAACGTGCTTCCTTGGCGGACAGTATACAAATGGCTGAGGGCAAAAATATGCTAATATGGAAAATATGCTAATACGGGACAGTCCGTCAGTGGTCGTGGGCAGAGCATGAGCATTATGACATCGATTGTTGCATGTCAGACTGTACGAACATGATCATCACTGTAAGTCATGTCACACTGTAAGATCTCAGTTGTTATTGATGTCAAACTGTACGGCAGCCAAGACGCGTTAAAAACAGACACACGCGAAAAACTTGTCTGGAGTTTTACATCATCAATCAATGACACATTCGGTGACTGTCCGCTGCATTAAATGCAGGATTGAAATGGTGGCTACAAACAAAGAAATCTCTTATGTTAATTTTGGTCACGGCTTGTCTTGAAAACCGAAGACATGTTTGACGGTCGTTATAGGAGTCACACTGCAGGACTGAGGGAAATCTTCTGACACTGCCTGAATTTTATCTGAGGTCATTAATCAAATGGATATGTTGAATCTTTTAGGATTTGCAAAATTAGTTTCAGACAGCCAAATAAATCACAGTGTGTACCCGGTTTAAAACTATTGACTTTCTGTTTGAATGTCCTGATCTTTGTACGTTTCTTTTAAAGGAATAGTTCAGTCAAAAATTAACACTGTCTTTGTTTATTCTCCCTTATGTTGTTCTAACAGCTGTATAACAGATATTTTGAAACTTTTTGCTGAAAGTTCACAAGTTATTTTGGCTGTGTGGAAGTGTGTTTTTTAGAGGTGTTTGGTGTAGTTTTCCCTGTTAAAGAAAGGCCTCAGCTATTTTTGTTCGCTGTTCACTGTCCAGTGAAATTTGCTTTAAATCCGCCATGTAAAGTTGCAATGTGCTGTTGAACATAGTTTTTTACTTTGCATTTTACACACAACAATGGCTATGCAAACAGGTTAAATTCAAAGAACATTTCATAGAAGAATATACTCTTTAGTTTCTTAAAATGGCAAGTGACCACAAGTGACCGATACCAATACAACCTGTATGAAAGAAAAAATGATAGCATATGGGTTATAAATGACACAACTTTTCATTCTTGGATGGACTATTCCTTTAAAGGCCATGTTGCAGGTTAACCACCACTGTCGATTAATGGGTACATAAATCACTCAAGATATGTATATCATTTTTAAAATGTCTCAAAAATGGTCTTAAAGACCAGTTTTTTACGTTTTTGGTGTTAAAGTTTTTTTTTACGCGATTCGCCGATGACGTCACCTTGGGGAGAAGTGGAGGAAAGGCCGCCTCTCAGCCTAGTAAGTATCAGATGCCGTCTACTATTATACATTCTCAGCCTAGTATTAGAACTATGGCGGCTGACTGGGATGAGGAAGAGTTGGTGAAGTGTCCTGGTGAGTTGCTATCATTTAGCACTGCAGCAATGAGCACTGGAGCTAGTCTACGAGCAGTAGTGCACAATAACGACACATTTTTTTTTTACTGTCATTGAATAGGAGCGAGTGAAAAATCAACGTTTTCTTTATATCTAAGTTAGTGGCAGTGATCATGACGTTAGTTCAGATAAGTACCGGTAACCTTAGTCATATTGTCGTAGTACTGGTAAACTTTGTCTTTGTCATCTAGAAATAGAAGAATCATGCTAGCGTTTGCGTTTATCTCTTCCTCCGGTGAAAATGTTGTTGCAAACGTAGCCGCCGCGTGTCTGTCGCTGTGTTTGGCAGGTGCTTGTGTGGGCAGTATAGAGAGAGATAGGCAGACATCCAGTTAGCATAGATAGCTAGCAGCTAGATAGACAAATAAATAGAAATATATAGTAGGTAGATTGACAACGTAGAGTTGGCTCATTGGTCGCACGTCAGAGGCGTCCGCGCCATTGATGTGCAGTTGCCGCATATACTAGCCTATCTATCTATCTGTCTGTCTGTTCTATATAGTCTATCTATCTATCTCTATGTATTTATCTATTTATCTATAATCTGCGCTATCTGAATACTCTCGTCTACTACTCGTCTCTCTAGTTACTCTCAATGCTCTCTCTAAGCGGGCAGCGGGCTTTGGTAAATTCCCTCCCCAAGGTGACGTCATCCAATGCATTGTGGTGGAAAGGAGAATTAGCAAACCGCTGTAAGATAGTACCTACTTTTTCGTATTATATTACCGTTTTGTGATACCCAACAACATAAAATACAATGGATAACAGCCTTTAAGTTGCGCTTTTAATAAAACGCAGATCCAAAGAAAGCAATGCGTGTGAGATGGGCTTGTTCTTTTACATTGTGTTTGTTGTCATTTCTCTTTGATTTATTTTACAAAACCACCTGCTATCCTCAAATAGTTGCTATGGAAACTGCATGTTTAATCGATGGGTCAGCTCTTGTACGAGACCCCAGAACAAAATGTGTTTCAGTCGCATTCGGTCATCAGGTTCAGTTTAACCCTCGGTTTTGCTTGCCATTCATGTCCTAGGAGATGGAGCAAAAGTAGTTGGTGGCCTAATAAGGGTTGCAACGTGTCCTCCATAACAAGCATTCCCAGAGGAAACTTATTTTGCTCAGAAGTTGCTCTTCCAAAGCTCAGTAGACTTATTGGAGGGCTCAGTTGTGTTTAATTAGGGATCAAGTTTCTTCAGCAAATTCTAAGGAGAAATGACAAGAGACACCAATTAAACACAGTTGACACCGTAAGAAACTAAGGTGGATAGCATAGCTAAAATTTAGGGCTGCCCCCTAATAGTCGACTAAACGTTAGTCGACCAAGATTTTATTAGTTGGTAAGTCACAGAAAAAACACACAGTAAGTGGCGAAATCACGCAGTCCATGAGAAACGCCGTAAATGAGCCCGAAACTCAACTTTTGCTTTTTGCCTCACAGACATGAGAAACTAATTCAAATAGAAAATAAATACTCTCTGATTAGTAATGTAATCCGTATGAAAGTTGCATTTCTCTCTATGCGAGCCGGCATTTAACTCTAAATCGTTTACACAACACTGTTTTCAACTCAAAACGTAACACTTTTTAAGCGTTTTGGCCATTCGTTTACACGACATGCTGTTTTGGGTGCCTGAAAACGGGTTTCAAAGTGCAAAAACTGTGAAAACAACAAAAAGTGAATCTCTGAAGACATGATGTCATGCACAGGCGTATTATGTGTTCAGTCTATAGTGTTTCATCGCCATCTAACGGCCTGGCACCAGAATACAGCGTTTTTAGTTGTTTTCCGGATCCGTGTAAATGGGGATTGTTTTGACAATGGTGTCGCCTGTACGCGGAAAACTCAAGGAAAAACTTCTCCGTATCATTGTCTTGTAAACGTACCCTAAAATGTCTCCTTGCGACATTTATAATCATTATTTTTGCCAGTGCTTTGCGGCAAGCTTATATAATTTAATTAATATAAACGTGCGATTAGTCGACTAATGGCTTAAATGAACGACTACTAGTCGACTAGAAAAATCTGTAGTCAGGGGCAGCCCTACAATTTGTAATAAAAATAGTTACACTGAATCATAATGAAGAAATTGAAGATCGTACTGTATAATGGTAAATCTGATCTGAGAATCTGAGTCTCCATTAAACTTCTAGAAGCAGCAACTGAGATGTTAGAGATCTCATTCGTGGTAAACTTCGTAAACTTTTCTTTGATTAATTTGTGGCCATTAGAGCACAAAGCAATGTCAGGCTGTTCAGCTGAGAAGGGATGTGTGCTCTCTATCACAACCATGATGCAGTCACCAGCATCAGCAGCAGTCAGCCTGAACCTCGGGACTCAGCTAGAGGTGGTGATGATAGAGGAACGGGGGTGGAGCATTTTGGTGACAGCTGGCCTCTATAAATAACCCCAGCGGGTGGAGGCGGAGAGCAGAATCCACGTGGTGGATATCCTGCGGTGCGCAACACATTGTCTCTTGGCCAATCAGAGGCAACCATGAGACTATGAGCACAAGAAAGGTCAAATGATGCCAACGTATAGTTTCAGTGGCCTATTTTTTATATATATTGTTATAATTAGCAGAAGCGAATACAGATTAGGTAACGCCAAGTGAAGGTGATGCTTGTGAATCGATAAATGATTAAGTCAAACCTTAAACATCTTCAGTTACAGTGACATTCGGCTTTTGTGTCCACACAAGCAGGATAGTCTGTCATGGGAGAGATAAGGTGAAGGCACGTGAGCACACACATTGTTTAGCAAAGATGAAGCACAGCTTTAGCTTTAGGCTATTACCGTCAATGGGTCGTTTGAGTCATCTAATGTCTGAGCTAATTAGAATGGCCTTTTCATGACTCATCCTTTTATGTGAAATCACAAAGGCGGCAGCACCTGGAAAGAATTACACAGATACATTAAAAACATTCACTTCTAAGCAAATTAAATGCACAAATGAGTCGAAATTTATTGTTACAGGTGCGTACAACATTTTTCTGTTGATAATTTTACCTGGTAGCATTGTGTAGTATCATTGATCCTCTGCAGTTGCTAGAAGTCTTCTTTGTTGATGGATGAACACCTGCTATGCAAATGCAAGCATTGCAATTTCATTCTTTCCTCTTTTCTTCCACAGCCTTTTGGACAATGGTGTTGCATTCCATCAAAAGATGTTTCAAAGATGCCGGGAGAGCGCGTGGAAGCTGGTCTTCTACACAATGTCATGGTCATACAGCACCTACCTTTTGTTTTTCACTAGTTATTCCTTCTTTCAAAACCCTCCATCTGTGTTTTACGGTAAGCTTTAAAGCTGATGCATGTCCTGTTTTTGCATGTAATAATTTGATTAAACCCTGTCAGGCCCGAATAACTCAACCCTCGGCTTTTAAAAAGCTTTTTTAAACAGATTACATGCTAATTTTGAAGGTGCCAGATGGTACAAAATACAATTTAATGCTTAAAAATGCTTGTTTAAAATGTACAGGATCCTTCCCAGGAAACTTCTGAAAGAATTCAGATTTTGGGAAAGGCCAATTTGTTGGTAAAAGATTTTCATGATTGCAGTTGTCAGTGTTAAATGTTTAATGACTAAAAATCTGAATGAACATTAATATGAATGATTAATATAATGAATAAATATTAAAGGTCACAAGTTACTATTATCCGTTAACACTCCTTATCAATACAGAGTTTTCGCTTATCAGGCCACTAATAACCATTTTACGCTCCAATTGGTAGTTGATGTATCATCTCACTACTCATTTGCATGAATAATATTATACTACGGTACTTTATTAATCCCAATAAAGATTGTCACAATGCCAAATATTGCTGTTGACAGACACCATCAACGGTCATTGAAAATCAATGGCATCTTAAATGGCACCCCTTGAGATTAACACATGAACAGCTTTAATCTCTACTATATCACATAAATAATCTGTTTTATGAGGCCAGAGTTTCACTTTTTGTTAACAAGCCAAGGTCATTACCATCTAGTGTTCTTTTTATGGTTGTGGAGTGTCACTGTTTTGTTCTGTCTTTTTGGTTTAGACTGGAAGAGTGGGATGTCAGTACCCACTGATATTGCGATAGCTTACCTTATCCAGGGCAGCTTCTACGGCCATTCGATATATGCCACGGTCTATATGGACGCATGGAGGAAGGACTCCCTTGTCATGGTGGTGCATCACTTCATCACTCTGGCCCTGATCACATTCTCATATGCTTTTAGGTCAGGCACATTTATGGGCTTTGTTAAAACAGCTAATCTATAGCCTGTTTTTTTTTTTTTTTTTTTAAGTTTTAGTTTTAATAGTTACAACCAGGGTTTGAAATGAACACCCGCCAAATGTGGGTAAAAATCAACTGTGGCACGTAACGCTGTCAAATCACGACCCAATTTGGCATGTTACTTATTACGTTTACTCACTTTGCTGGGGAAGTTCGTGCAAGCCAAATCTGCGCAGATTTAGCGGAAACACTCAACTCTTCAGTCATCATGATATATTAAATACAGCGTATTGCGCAGAATCTGCTCATATCTGGCTTACTTAAACATGCCCGTCACTACACAATAAATAACGGAGTGCATGTTCATTTGCACTGAAGCAATAGCGAAAGATTAAAAAACATTTGGTTAACAGAAAAGACATTGTTATTTTCCAACATCCTAAATATTTTTTGATGTTCTGTCCACCTAAAACACATTTTTGGTGATGAGGATGAAAGAGGAAGGGAGGAGATGCTGGATGACATGATTTTATTTGAATAAGAAATTAATGTATAAAATCCAAATTGTATAATATATATAAATATAAGCTGGGACGTAGTTAGTCTGGTTCATTTGTTTCTTTCTTTCTTTTTTTGGCTAGTAGAAGTTCTGAATGGCCGGTAACTTAAAAATGTAGTAGCCAAATTGGCCGGTGAGGGGGAAAAAGTACATTTCAAATCCTGGTTACAACAAGAATTTGCATCTTAAAGAATTAGCTCAAATGATATGCCACTAAAAGCCACAGTTCATTAACCACTTTTTAACATATTGTCCCCAGATACCACAACATTGGCATTCTTGTCCTCTTTCTTCACGACATCAATGACATTCAGTTGGAATTCACAAAGGTCAACGTTTATTTCAAGATCCGGGGAGGGAAAGAGTACTTCATCAATGACGTCCTGTCCAACATGGGTGCTGTTAGCTTTAGCATCACATGGTAAGGCTTGCCTGTTGATCATAAACCAGAAGATATCTTATTGATGCAAAACTTATACAAGGTTTAAAGTGGTTTGTATAAGTAGACACTTATCCTTTGTTGGGATCAAATGATATTTACAATCAAATGATAATTACCCTCTGATTTTGCTCGAACAAAACTTTTTCTAAGTAATTTCTGGACCTAAACTATGGAGCAAGGTAGATCTCCAGGAGCAGAATTGAGTAACCTTGGTTTAGGGTTGGGAAAGGATGATAGGAATGCTTTGCAAAAACAAAGTATGTTCATCCAGAAACAGTCCCTACTTGATTAAATGAAATTACCCATATAAGGGTCTACAGCAGGGTTAGGCAACTCTTACCCTTGAGATCCACGGTCCAGCAGAGTTTGAAAAAAATGTTGAGGATTACTTAGACATTACAGGCAGGTGTTTGAATAGGGTTAGAGTTAAGCTCTGCAGGACAGTAGCCGTCGAAGGCCAGATTTTCCCACCTCTGCTCCACAGAATCCCTTGTTTATGTAACAACTACTTATTAGCACTTTTTGTAATGGATATTTTGCAGCTTTATCCTGTGTCCAGAGCATGCTCGAAAGATGTAATTGGTTTCATCTAGTTTGTTCTTGACATTTGTGCAGGTTTTGGTTCCGTTTGTACTGGTTCCCCCTAAAAGTTATGTGGGCCTCCTGCGTCACCAGCATCCAGTCAGTTCCCAACATCCCTTTCTACTTCTTCTTCAACACACTCCTGCTTGCTCTGCTCCTCATGAATATCTACTGGTTCCTGGTAAGAATGGGTAGTTTCAGAAGACAGTGGCAGTATATTAAGGCTCAGTTGCTAGTAACCCAAAGGTTGCTGGCTTGAGCCTTTTAATGAGTCCACCGAGAGCTATTATCATGGTGTTATCATGGTCCTTGAACAAGTCCATTAGAGAGGCCATAGGTTGCTCAAGAGTATTGGTTCCCAACCCTTGTACTGGAGTACTCCCAACCGTGCACATTTTGGTTGTCTCCAAATCAAACACCCCTGCTTTGACAGTCAAGATTTGAGACCTTGAATGGGTGTCAAATAAGCAAGGTATCCAAAAATGTGTACTGTCAGGGTTCCTCCAGGAACAGAGTTAGAGACAACTGCTCTAGAGATATTGTCCCAGGAATAAGAGTACTTTAAGTTGCTTAAGATAAAATCTTATACTAAAACGACTTCTTTCTATTGGCCTGTTATCAGTGGCATCAGTTCATGTTAGCTAGCTAGCTAGTTACTTTATCCCAAGCATCTTGCAGTAACAGTGCACACTACATCGACAGATCCCATTAACTGTCCACTTGAATTTTAACCTACAAAGTAACTTTTTAAACTAGTTTTAACTAGTTGAGAACATACCACCATTTATCCCGTTCAAGTTGCGTTATGATGTTATTGCTATGAAAGTCTCTGTAAAATGTCAAGACATTGTGGTCTCTTTTTTCAGTTCATCGTGCTGTTTGTGGCTAAGGTCCTGACGGGCCAGATGAAAGAAGTAAACGATGTCCGGGAGTACGAGGAAGATCAACTAAAGAGCGAACAGACACTAATGATCAGATGTCTGACGAAGGGTAAGTGGAGAAATGCAGCAGTCTGTGGTTCAGGTATACACATGTGCACATAATAAAGAGGAAGTTGTGTGGTCGACTAGCAGTTGAAGCAGAATTGAGACTTGCAATGTCTGCTACCTTAAAACATTGGTCCTTCAAAGTCCCCTTGTGAAGTTTCTACTTGCAAGTTGAAAAGGTGCAATTACAGTTTGATGAGCGTTCAAATAATTTCTAAAACAAGGCTATATTCTACACTTGATTTCTGCCAAATCTGGGCTCCAGTTCTTTAAAAGTTCCACCGTTGGCCATTATTTGTTATAGCTCTACATATTCTAACCACATGGTAAGGTACCTTTGTGCCACACGCCTGTTGACATCAATAGCTTTAGGTTTAGGGTAACGCAATCTGAGATCACAGAGTGTGGCAGTCTCTTTTGACCTGATTGGCGATTGGATGAGAGAGCAGTCTCATGTAGATGTGACTATCGTCATGGCATTAGTCCCGTTCTTATCTGTCTGACCTTGAAGTGAAGTGATATTCGACTACGCCACATGCATCCTGTGATCACCTCTTTCTAACCTGACTCTGTGCTTTTTATGCATCTTCCTTCCTCTTAGGAAACATGTGCAGAATGGGACCAGCAAGAAGAAACATCAATAATGTCTAGATGCTGCCATCTGCAGGCACTTAACCATGACTGCAAGGTACTTATGTGACCTAGTTTGATTCTAACCTCGGACCGCCAAGGTGCTTGGACAGTCATACAGAGAATAAGAAACAAATCAACCATCGTCTTTGTTTTAATTAATCACTGTTATTGTGATAGAATCATAGCACTGTGAATGTTATTTGTTATCTGTCTCGTATATTGCTTTAAAAATGTTAATTTAAGTTAAACGAGTAAATTAATCTATTATTTTTTTTAACTCGGGCGGGAGTGACTTGGATATCTTTGGATATGAAATACAATACCATGCATTTAGGAGAACAGTGGAACACACTATAATCAGGTTTTGTGGTTGACAGTTTGTTTGATTAGATTTAGACTATTTGTTTTTCTGGTGTATTTTAATTCCACGAGTGAAGGCATTAAAAAGGGTTAGTACGTATCTTGTTGTAGTGAGTACTAGTGGAGTGGTTCTCAATTGGTTGAAGATCTGTTCTGAAAAGCAGGGGAAGGCCATGTTAAATTCATATAATGTTAATGCAAATAATGCAAATGCTATTAACCATGAAATCATGCATAATTAGGGCAGTAAAATAAATGGAAATTCTTACCATATGTTTTGTTGTTGGCATCAAAGGACAGGATGTACATCCAATCACACTCATTTCGTCACAAAATACATGTTCATTATTATTATAAAGTCAAATTAGACGTGTGCCAACCTCTTAAAAAACATAACTTTGCAAGGTTAAAAATATCCAGACTGCAAAAAATATTGGTTCATATTGGTCAGAAAAAAAAAATAAACATATGTAGATATTTTTCAAAAATTATCTTTAAAAAAATAGATTAATTTTGATACTCGTCAGAAAACAGAACTTAATATCTGATGTAATTTTTCTTTTCAATATGTATCTTGAATTTAGAATGTTTCATTATTTGTACTTAAAAAGGATACAGAATACTTTCATGGTAATATTAATACATTTCAAATTTAAGCACTTCTTTAAACCTTTGCATGATAGACAGACCCCCGGCTTTACAGACAAGGCTTTTAAAATGCATGTTTGAGCTGTTTTAACTAAAAGCAACTTGCACAGACATATCTTAAAATATGACTCAGTGCCATTGTTTCGTCTCAAGATGCACACCAGTTTTTTTTCTAAGGCATGTTTATAAACGCTACTTAAATGTCCTAATTGAACTAAAGCCTAATCCTGGCTTTATCTAAGCCCTGTCTGTGAAACCGGGCCAATAGATAAAATTAGTGTTCTGAAGCTAAACCAGTTGAGAACCACCGTACTAGTACATCAGTTTTTTTTAAACATCTAGTAACTACACAGGTTACCACCCAAAAAAAAAAAAAAAAAAAACCAGCCTGATCTGCATCAATCAAAATCATGTTTATACAGTATTACCGTGTTTGAATGTAGATGAAAGTGAATCGCTTTCAATGTTTGGATTACAAAAATACTGCTTGCATTCCTTCAGTGGCTTTTCCCCCCTGCGAGAATCCGTTGCGTGATAGAAACTAGCTTCGGATTGACAAAAAAATAATATTTAAAAAAATCATACACTCCGATATCGGGTAACTTATTTTTATATATACGGATGCAGAACTTGATAGTGGAAACAATGGTTAGTCTATGCTTATTCAGTCCGTTACAATGGAGAAACATTTACTAGTCAAATTAATCAAAGTTTTTAATGCAAATGTCGTATTCAGGAACGCATGAGATTTGAGAATATGTTTAACAAAATCACACAACAAAAGATGAAACGGAACTGATATTATCTGTCGTGACGCATTGATCACTCCGAAACTATCGCAATACTTGAATACTTTATTTGCCTGCTGTATCAAAAGTTCTGTTGTGTATAATAATGCTCATAATCTTCGCGTTCAGGTGGAATATTGTGCACGAATGCTGATATGAGATCAGCGCGCGCTGAGGTCACGTCTTCCGTTTGTAATGCTAGCTTGTGCTAGCCGTTTATGATTTGGGGTGTTTTGTTGTTAGAGATATAGTTCACCCAATACGATGGCAAATATAGATATTTTTAAATATTCTTTGAAGCTATTTAAATGCTGCTGATGTTTTCTGATCCGAGTTTCTTCCGTGTAAACGGTAATTATTTTACAGTACGTCTACAATGGTAGCTCAGTTACTCTTGAAGAAGCTTCAGTTTCTGGTCTCCACTTTTCTTACCTGGCATTGTCACATCACTGGAATAAAGCTGTGTTAATGTAGTTCTGGCTAAATAATCCTCATTCTGCGAAACGTTTGCAACATTAACACGCAGCTTCTTGGAGTCATTACGCAAAAAGGGTAGCATTCGCAATCGCTACTCATTCCCTTACGATAACCTAACCTCGACAGCGTCAAATCCACATGCGCTAAAGTTTCCCCCCAAAAAACTTGCGTTACCAAATAAACAAACGATAAAACGCCACCATACACTCCACTAGCCTTTTATGAAAAATGTCTTGATCGTTTGCTATTAATTTCCATTCAACACTGTTCTATTCAGTCAGAATGCAAGTGTGGAGAGCGTAAATAATTTTATCACATTGAGAACATACTTAAAATTGTTAATTCTCTTGAAAAGTGCCAAAAATAAAAACCTTGGTATATGGTTATATCTTGGTTATCGACATATTTAATTGTTGCACTGTAATTTCTTACTACTGTTTATTTTTTTCCCATATGAAACATTTTTTAAAAAACAAAAGTGGTAACTAGGGGATTTATACTGATTAATTTAACATTTATCAATGTTATTTTATTTGTTTTAACATTTTTCTTGGACCATTTATTCACTCTTTTCCTTGATTTTGATATGATCAGAAGGAGTGACAGGTATTATCTCAATTGTTATTGAACTATTTCAATAATTTCAGTTGAATTGGTGAATTGAAACAAGTTGTCATGTCATGTTTTTCCATTTAATAAAAACTGTGCAAAGAAACCAATCGCAATGTATTCTTAATTCAACAAATGCCTTTATTTTTTCTTCATCCTTCTCCTTAAGTATCAAGTTCATGTACCTCTGATTTGTAAAGTTAAATCAAGTAAAAAAAGAAATTGTAATCAGTGCATGTCAAAGCGTATCAGCTTCCATAAATAACAGCAAATTTGTACCACACTGCTTCCTAATAAATAGTGAAAACAGAACGGGACTTCGGATGTCAAAACGACATGTGGAATTAGGATGCATGAATGAAATGGGAGTTACAAACGTTTTGAGAATCATGGAGTTAATAATATTACTCTTTTGAGGAAAAACTAGGATAAAAGAATCTGCAAAACATGAAATGCCAAACGTCACAATTTAATACTCACTCCGAAGAGAATCAGCAGTTTGAGTTGAGACTCGCGTGACAGAGATTGAGAATCAATCTTGAACACGTTTACAGACTTAAACTCAAACAGCAACCATTTTGGCCCACTTTGTAGTAGCTGCCAGTGAAGAATAACCACATGAGGAGGGGTTTCTGGAAACAGTTGATGCAAACAGTGGCCAGTTCATGACGGCGATTAAACAACCGCAACACACTGAAATGTACTTGTTTGCATTATTAAATTAAGTCCGTTTGAATGATTATGGATTGTAGTTTTAAGGAAACAAAACTTGAGGCAACATCGAGACCAGGAAGACTTGAAAGGCAATGGAGATGTAGTGGATGAAACACTTGGCATGGAAATTAATGTACATTCTCAAAAAAGTAATCAATCAGTCAAACAAACTAGGCATGATATAAAGAAAGCAAACACACTCTTGACTCCTCGTATTGCAGGTGTGTGAAGAGACGGCCGGACACAGGTTAGTGTTGTTTGACCCGAGGAGCCGTGACTCTACGCAGGAAACCGTACAGAAATCCAAAATTCTACAGGAAAACAAGAATTTAAATGTTTTTTTTATTAAGTATGTTATATTGTAATGACAAATGTGAATAAATATATTGTGTGGTTGCTATGGTAATAACAAATATATAAATATGGTCATTACGGAAATTACAAATATGTATAAAAATATGGTATATGATTATTAGGGTAATGACAAATATGCATAATATATTGTATATGGTCATTTTATATTATGTATAATATATGGTTATTACGGTAATGACAATTATGTGAATACATGTTATATGGTTATTACGGAAATGACAATTATATATAAATATATGTTACATGGGTATTATGGAAATGATAAATATGTATAAATATATGGTATATGGTTATTACTGTAATGACACACGCGTATAACTATATGGTTATTACGTAAATAACAAATATATGTCGTTTTTTTTCAGGGTTTTTTGGTAATAGCTAACCAAAACTAAAACCATAAAAAAATATTTCCATTACTTGAAATAAAATAAACGTTAACTGAAATAAAACGTTAAATGAAATAAAATAATAATAAAAATAATAATTATTATATATATATATATATTATATATATATATATATATATATATATATATATATATATATATATATATTATATATATATATATATATATATATAATATATTTCAGCGATTTGCCAAGGGAACATTTTTCTTTTTAGGTTAGTTAAACAATGTACTGAATTATTTTTTTAACTAATAAAAATGGGAAAAACGACAAAATTACTAAGGCTTTAACAGAAAATGAAGAAACTATGAAAACATTTCAAAATATTAATAAAAACTTTAGTTGTATCTCAATCATACTAAAATAAAACTATATACCAAATATTTTTACCATAACAGTAATGAGAACATGTTGTGAAAATGTGCTTAATTGTCTTGAAAACATGTTGTTAAATATTATAACAACATAAAATATCAAAAATAAAACTGGCTAAAAAATTATGATTTATATGATAAAATATAATATATTTTGCTTGGGATGAAATGTGAATTCATTTAAAGAACACATTTTTTTTTTTTTTTTTTTTACAAATATAGATTTCATTGCAGTAATAAGAACATGTGATATGTATTCATATAATATATATATATATATATATATATATATATATATATATATATATATATATAAAGTAAAGATAAAACTGGCTATAAATAAACATTTACAGTCAAACCAAAAATGATTCAGACACCATATATAAAATTGTATATATTTTTGACTAGTGTGTGCAGGACACTATAGTTCATTTATGTAAGTGAGAATAGCAAAATAAAATAAACTGTGACATATTTTACCCAAAAATTCTTCATACAGTGACTACCAGAAAAAAAGATAAAATAACTAATGCTCTTTTTACACACAGACTGAACAACATGAAACAACATTTTATTACCATTTTCTAAACTGCAGCGAATAAAGGATAATGTGAGAAAGTTGAAGGGTCTGAGTACATTTTGGTTTGAGTGTAAAATTTTAAAATATGATTTTTTGTTTTTTTTGGGGGGAAATGTGAATGGACAATATATGAGCATTTGAAAAATACAAAATTTCCAGAATATTTGTCTTACCAGGACAGCCAAAACAGCACTCCAAATAAGCTGCGATACAGCCAGCGAGCAGCAGGCAAAATCGCCGGTTTTTTTACCCTGGTGTGTGTCAAATTTCAACAACATTATTCAAACAGCACTTTTAAAAAATGCTCATTTTTAACCCTGGGTTAAGCAACATTTAGCATTGTAAACTGAACGGGTCAGTTTTTAAGTAATTCACCTCTTAAAAACCCAATCATTAAATATGTCAACTC
>CM070838.1:3120502-3341361 GCA_036326025.1 Chrosomus eos | reverse complement strand
GTACCGTACCGTACCATGCAGTGGAAAAGCACCACAAGTGAGCCGTACCGAACCTAACCGTACCGTACCATGCAGTGGAAAAGCGCCAAAGCGTGCCGTACCGAACCGAACTGTACCGTACCATGCAGTGGAAAAGCGCCAATAGAGACAAGGGGGCGGGCTCATTTTACTCAGATGACCAATCAGTCTCTCAGGATCATTGTGAAGCTATTAAGCCACGCCCTAGCAACCATTTAAAGCACCTTAGCAACAAGTTCCATAGACTTCAATTGAAAGAGATCAAAAGGATATTTCTGGATAGAAGTGTCATAGAAACACAAGGGTGGTCTTGTTTGACAAACAGCCAATCATGAATCACATCAACACTTCCTAGCCCCTCCCTAGCAACCATTGTCGACCACCTTAGCAACCAAAATCCAAAGAGGGATATCTTCCATTCTGAATGTCACAGAGGCATGGGAGTTGGTTTATATCATTCATAGTGACAAGAAGCCTTTAGAGATGCATCACTGGCAGCTGCCAAGCAACTCCATAGCAACCAAAAAGAGTACCCTAGCAACCATTTTGCAAGACCTATATCTCTGCATCCGAACATCGTATAGAGATGGGGGTTGGCTCTTTTGACTCATGCTAGCAAACAGGTCTTCCAACATGCTACACATGCTAGCTGTGAATAGCTACATGCTAATAGCGATTAGGTAAGTGCTAAATTATGCCAAGAAATGCTAAGAACTTCAATTGTGACCATCTGTGACAACAAATAAACACCTAGTAACACCATAGCAACCACCCAGAATACCCTAGCAACTGCCTAGCAACCACCCAGAGTACCCTAGCAACCGCCTAGCAATGCCCTAGCAACCACCCAGAATACCCTAGCAACCGCCTAGCAGCCACCCAGAACACCCTAGCAACCACCTAGCAACCACCCAGAACACCCTAGCAACCGCTTGGGAACCACCCAGAGTAGCCTAGCAACCACCTAGCAACCACCTAGCAACCACCCAGAACACCCTAGCAACCACACTATAGCAACCATCCAGAATACCTTAGCAACCACTTAGCAATGCCCTAGCAAACACCCAGAATACCCTAGCAACCGCCTAGCAACCACCAAACAACACCCTAGCAGTATAAATGCCTGAGAACAAGTCTTTCACCATTATTAATCCAAACATTCAACTGGGTATTACAGACTGGGGAAACCCCTCCTTCTTGGAGGGAAGCGTTAATTTCAGTTATTCCCAAAGAGGACAAGGACAAGCAAGAATGTGGAAACTATAGGCCTATAAGTGTCCTCAATGTGGATTATAAATTGTTTACCTCTATCCTAGCACGCAGATTGGAGAGAGTCTTACCAGAGCTAATTAATTTAGACCAGACCGGGTTTATACACCAAAGGCAAACAATGGATAATATTAGGAGGTCTTTACATATTATAGAGCAAATAAAACAACATAAAACAAGATCCTTAATAGTTGGACTCGACGCGGAAAAAGCCTTTGATTCTGTAAGATGGCTTTTCCTCTACAAAGTCATGGGAAAATTTGCATTTCACAATAGTTTTATCATGGTTATTCAATCTTTATATTCCAGACCAATGGCTCAGATAAAAATCAATGGCGATCTCTCTGCTTCTTTTGTGTTAGAACGCGGATCACGTCAGGGATGCCCGATCTCCCCAATCTTATTTGCATTGTTTATTGAGCCCTTAGGTCAACTAATAAGACAAAGTGCAAAAATTAAGGGTGTGTCAATAGCAGGGGTTGAACACAGGGTGGAGATGTTTGCTGATGATGTATTAGTTTTTTTTGGAAAAGCCTGAAGAGTCATTTAATGGTTTAATGACCCTTCTGAAAGAATTTGGAAACCTGTCAGGCTACAAGTTGAATATTTCAAAAACACAAGTTATGACTTTGAATTACAAAGCATCAGCAAACTTACGGATATAATTTAAAGTGGGATGCAGAGGGAATCAAATATTTGGGGGTAACAGTGACTAAAGACCTATCAGCTCTATTTCAGACTAACTATGAGCCGTTATCCTTAAAAATAAAAGCAGATTTGCATAGGTGGAATCTGGTTCCATACCTAAGCCTGAGCTCCAGAGTAAATGCAATCAGGATGACAGTGCTCCCAAAATTGTTGTATGTATTTAGAAACCTTCCGATTGAGATACCAGACCATCAATTTAGGGAATGGGATAAGCAGATATCTCGGTTCATCTGGCAGGGCCTGATGAAAAAGCCTAGAATCCGTTATAGTACCTTACAGTTAGCAAAGGAAAAGGGAGGCATGGCTCTTCCATGCCTGAAAAAATACTTTTATGCCTCCCAGCTTGTCCCTGTCTTTTATTGGTGTAATGAGGACTATAAGGCTAAGTGGAAGGAACTTGAATGTAACATGATAACTACATTTCCTCTGCAGGCCTTGATTGGTGACAGTGGTCTGGTGGCCCAATTAGGGAAGATAAATTGTTGGATTAATCTAACACTTAAGATTTGGATGAAGGTGATTCATTTAACACGAATTGAGAAAATGTTGAACTTGTTCAGGTGGTGCGCATTCGATACAGACTTTCCCCCTAACACAAGAGACTGCACTTTTAAATCCTGGATAAAGAAGGGTCTTACCACTTACCACACATTCACGGAAAAGAATGCCTTTCGAAGTTTCCAGTCTATGCAGACCAAATTTGAATTAAGGAAAAATGACTTCTTCAGATACCTCCAGGTACGCCACAACTTTAATGCAAGATGTAAATTTACAGAGTTCTCTGCAGCCGAGACGGAGTTTTATAAAATTTTGAAATTAGCATATGGATCGAGGACACAAAAATTAATCTCAAGGGTTTATACCGCTATGTCCATGACTGAGAAAGATAACACATGGTATATAAAACAAAAATGGGAAAAAGAAGCAGTAGTTGCAATTTCAGAAGATAGCTGGCAAGAAATTTGGAGATTTCAGTGGTCATCGACTAATTCTTTGTCTTGGAGAGAACACTGCTGGAAGAATGTCATTAGGTACTTTAGGACTCCAGCTCAGGATAAATATAAGAATTCATCATTAACATGTTGGAGACAGTGTGGCCCAGAGGTAGCTAACCATTTTCACATATTTTGAGGGTGTCCTAAATTGAGTACATACTGGAAAGAAATACACAGAATTTTGAACTTGGTCTTTGAAATGGAGATACCATTTAATTTTGTAGTTCTATATCTTGGGGAAACAGCTTTTATGGAACAGAGAAGGGATAAAAAATTGTTACAGGCACTTCTTGTAGCAAGTAAAAAAAATATTACCAGGAAATGGCTTAACCCAGTCCCCCCTACAATTGATAACTGGCTGGATATAGTCCTAGAAATTTTTAAGATGGAAAAGTTGACCCACACCTTAAATATCGAAAGAGACAAATTTTATCGCGTGTGGGACAAGTGGATTAAGTATATAACCCCAATCAGAACAGATTTTTTATAACTTCTCTGACGTGATCACCCCACCTGATTGATGATCGTGTTATTGTTTATATTCTTCTTCTGTAAGCCCCTTGTTTCATTGTATGTAGATCTTTACTTTTATTACGTTTGATTTTGAGTTGTACACATACCAAGAAAATCTAAAAGTGTAAATTGGAAGAGTATGTTCTGAGGATCCATTTAGATAGAACAGTGATTTGGTTAAATATACTATTGTTCATGACTCATAAAAGTGGAAAATGGAAAGAAATATGTATTTATATTGGATATGTTACCTCATGTAAACATGTTCTTTCCTAATAAAAAAAAACACCCTAGCAACACCCTAGCAACACTCTAGCAACCATCCAGAATACCTTAGCAACCACCCAGCAACACCATAGCAACCACCCAGAATACCCTAGCAACCGCCTAGCAACACCCTAGCAACCATCCAGAATACCCTAGCATAGTCTACCAATGCCCGAGCAACCACCCAGAATACCCTAGCAACCGCCTAGCAACCACCTGAACACATGAATAAGCCATATCTCAGCACCAGACCATTGTACAGACATGTTTGTTGGCTTGTATGCAATCATGTACCACACCCTACCGAGCGGCGAGTTTTGCCACTGCAAGCACCACTTCACATTTTCTTCTGGAAATGTACATTCTAGTTTAGGTATTACTATTGTAGCATTTTCTCTGTCTCTCTGTGTAGGTGTGGTAGCGCTGTAATATTTTTTTTGTGAATTAACCAGAGAAAGAGAGCGAGGCAGAGGGAGCACGCTCGCGCAAGTGAGTAACCTAATATTAAAGCTTAAACCAAAGTTTTCCCAAACTTGCGATCGCCACCACTCGCCATACTCATCATACATACTTTTCAATCAAGTCAAAGGAGTACCAGCTCCTGTTGTAAAGTTATAGTACACAGTACACACACATGAGTGGTACAGCCTAGGGCTGTCACTTTACGTTCGAAAATCGATTGCACAATCGATCGGACCAACCAACAACAAGTATCGAAACGAAAATAGGGAATCGATTTTAGCTGCCTTTTTTTTTTTTTTTTTTTTTAACCAAAAATGTGTTTTAGGTGGACAGATCAATAGAACATGTAGGATGTTGGAAAATAATAATGTCTTTTCTGTTAACCAAATGCTTTTTAATATTCGCTATTACTTCAATGCACGTGAACAAGCGCTCCGTTATTTGTTGCCAGAGCCGTTGCTTAGTGACGTGTGTCTTCAAGTAAGCCAGAAATGCGCAGATTCTGCGCAATACGCTGTATTTAATATATCACGAGGACTCACGAGTTGCGTGTTTGCGCTAAATCCACACAGATTTGGATTACACGAACTTCCACAGCAAAGAAAGTGAGTAAGCATAGACGCACGCCTCTTGATTTGACAGCGTTAGCCGCCAAAATTTATTTTTACCCGCATTTGGCGAGTTGAGGCCAGGGTGTTAATTTCAATCCCTGAATGTAGCACTCCTGTTTGTTATTGTGCACGAAACTTCACGCCAATAAAGCATCAGGAATATTGCTGATTTGCGCCCTCTTTACGTTCGTCCTAATGCCTGTTAGTTGTCCGTGGATTTGCCTATATTTGGTGTTGAAAATGGAAACGTCTTTAGACACGGAAAATCGATTTTACAATCGATTCAATGAACACTTATGTCTCAAAAATCGAACAGGATTTTTTCACAAAAGTGACAGCCCTAGTACAGCCTCTCCCTACTCTTACAAAATTACAAACAACCAGCCTGAAAAACACATGTTGTATGAAGAACCGATAACGTCCAAGCTTATCAATAATGCGGTCTTCCCGTTAAAGGGCATATTGCAGGTTAGAGGACCCAACGAGTCAATGTATAGAAAAACAATGTAGTAACTAGATTTTCTTTAAAATATACTTATAAATATGCTACATTGGCTTCTGGAGTCGTTTTTGTGAGAGAATTTTACTTCCGCATCTGAAAATGGGCGTGACGGCGCGACGTAACGGGCGGGAGAGCGGTCGATTCAAACCATTCAAACAACAGGAAAACAATGGATCGCAATTATCTTATGACGGACCACAGCCATACAATTATGAGCCTGCTATGCTGCCGAGAGAGCAGGGACAGGCCAGGATTAATGTTAGACAGAACTACGGTCAGAGGAGACAAACATTATTGCAGAAGTATTATTATAAAAAAAACTTGTGTGGAGTGAGTGTGCGCAGCCGCAGTTTATTGCATCACTTAATCGCGTGTCTTTTTGATTAGCCTAGCTGTCAGATACTGAGTTAAACATTAAAAGAAACAGCCTATTCAGTCTTCCCTGGATGTTTTTTAACAAAGAAATTAAATAATAGCAGCATAAATAATAGAAGCAGCAATAAAAAAATGCATGAGGACTAGGGGTGTAACGAGACGCTTATTTTAGAAACGAGACGAGACACGAGATTGGGTTCACGAGAACGAGACGAGACGAGATTTTTGCACAATTTTTCAGAAATCCTCAATGAAAAAATTCATGACTGGAAAAATAGTATGCAGGTGCATTTTGCAATGTTTAACTAATAATCTTATAAAGTAGACCTGAAATGACATGCATTATGAGTATGAATTATCAAATGCATTGAAAGAAAACAATATACAAGCACTGTAAAAGGTTTTTATTGACTGGCTTTTCTCCTGCATGATTTCACATTAGTCTCTTCAGACCTTACTGTACATTTAAAAGCTTTCAGAACTTCTGATTGAGGCTGTGTGTGACATCCTAACTGAACTCTAGAAGTCTTATTAAGTGCAAACAATAAGTGCAAGTGCAACCATAATCAAAGTTAGCACACAGACTCCTTTATAATTGTTTTGAAATTGCTGTTTTATTTTGCACCGGCAGTTATAGGGTTAATGCGGTGAGTTCGGGAAAGGCCGGTAGAGAAACGATCCTGGTGTGTTTGTCTCCACAGTTGTTCTTGCGTTCCGATTATTAGTTCAGAAACGGAGCCTCTTGTCTGTTGTCTTTAAGACATTACAGTACTCTCTCAATATTCGAAGTGCAAACTGACACCATAGCCGCAAATAAACAGTCCAGAGATGGGTATCGGGAGACGGACTATTGTATGTATGCGGCCTAATTTGTGCGCAATCCACATCAGAGAGCTTGTGTTTTACTTTCACTATCGCGATCGCGCATACTCTGTGTATAGCAGCGGTGCTGAGCGTGCATTCTACAAGTGCCTCACGCGATCAGTGATTTCGTGCTGCACTGATTGCAACGGCAACTCGAGCTGGATGAGCAGAGCAGACTTTTACATTATTTTATAATGATTTTTTAAATAAAAACCGCAAAACGACAGTTTAGGAGAATGTGAGTGTAGCAGTGGAATATTCTATGATAATCTCACCCTCACGCTCAGTCATGGCGATATCGCGATCGTGAGACAGCTTTTTACTAGACGAGAAATCTCGTCATGTTTTAGTCTCGCGAGATCTCGTGGCACGAGATCTCGTTACACCCCTAATGAGGACTGTATGCTGTTGGCAAAACATTAGACCAATATGCAATAAAAACTGCACTGTAACAAATAAGTAAGGCATATCTGTTTTTATATTTAATACTGTTCACTGTGAGTTTTAATTAATAGTGTAATAGAGTCGTTCATTCTGTTGATTCTGTAAAATGTGAGGTGTATATCGTTCGGTAATGTCGTTGTTCTATACATTGTGCTCACAATATTGTACAGATTATTACCGTCGTATATCAGTTAATAGCAAAGCTATTATTGGTCATCTAGGAGAAATTTACCAATAACAGAAACTATAAGCTTTGATCAGACGCGTATGTCATGCTCATTAATATCCGTCCAGACTAATTACGTGATATAGCGGTTTCTCATCGAGAGACAGAGATATTTTTATTCCTGATATACTTGTTTCTCCGATCTGGTGTAGACACACGATCGCGTTTCTCGAAGCCGATGCGGAAGATAAATCCCATCTCTTCAGCTGCACAAACCGCACACTAGCACGAATCACGATAGATGACACCGTCCTTTTTCCTGTTAGGAAACCTGTGGACTCAATGTCCTGACAGGCCGGAGTTTTTGCAACCTCCACAAACACAATAATTTACCATGACGATGATAAATTAAAATACAATAACTACCGAAAACACTGATTCACGACGGCTCTTACTGACTGTTTTAATTCAATGCCACGAGAACAAGAGGTTTTACATATTCACAATATCACATTAACATTAGCTGCCAGGAAATAAAAAATACAAAAAAAAGTTTTACATAAAATCCAGTGATTTCAAATCATTACATGTTTTCATTGCTTTTTTGTTTTTAGTTTGTTCCAAAAGATGCACATATAATGTAAAGTCATTTATAAAATGTGTAAAAAAAGCCCAATTCTTTTTATGTATATGGTATTTTCCTAATAAAACAAATAACTGTATAGTCAAATAACCAAATAGTCATTCTGAGTATAAAAAAGCAAATGTACCCACTCTTACTGAATACAAACCTATCTGCGCTGCTGAGGCCCTTCCTCTCGTGACGTAAAATGACGCGATGTTGAAAAAAAAGCGGTTTTTACAAGCAGTCAAAGAAACGCTCACTTTATCTACTAAATTTGTGCCCTTATGTCGTTTTAAAACATTTTAAATCCTGCATTACCTTTTCATATGGTATTTTCATACAAGGTTATATATTAATTTAGATTTTTTTTTTACCTGCAATATGCTCTTTAAATAGTGGGTTTCGATACCCATTCCTGCATATGGGTGAGTTCATATGGATGAAAGCCTGTTGTGTTCTGTCTCTCGATTTGTGATAATGGCAGCTATTGTGAAACTCACCTACTTCATGTACTGAGTGTGGATTAGGGCTGCAACGATTCGTCGACGTTGTCGACAAAAATCGATAATAGAAATAGTCGACAATGAATTTCATTGTCGAAGTTGTCGCCAGACATGTTTTTTCCGACCGAGGCATCTCTCTTCCTAGAGTCGCACATGCGAATTAGCTTCTCTGCTGAGCGATAACATACAGAAATGGCGGCGTCCAACGCAGCAGCTGCGCATACCAAAACATCTAAAGTTTGGGAGCATTTTAGCCTGGATAAGGCGAATAAAAAGATTACCTGCATGGTAGGGCTGCACGACGATATATCATTTTAGCATCGATATCGCGATGTGCGCATCCACGATAGTCACATCGAGGATATGTGCGATGTCAGTTGATGCGTGATTCATGATCAGTAGGCTACGAGTCAGCAGCTCCCCGGCCAGTAATGCTTGTGATTCGCGGATTTTTATCATTTTGCGAGTCCTGTCAGTTTAAACATCAAGCGCAAGAAGACTGGAACTTGCGCGCTGTTTTCTGTCAGCCTTACTAATGCGTTTGTCGCGCAAAAGTTTGACAGGTGAGTGATGTATTGTAGATGACTGACAGCTGCGCTTGTTTAACTGAGAGAACGAGGCGCGCGCACTCTCTCTCTCTCTCTCTCTCTCTCTCTCTCTCTCTCTCTCTCTCTCTCTCTCTCTCTTTCTCGCGTGAATTGAGTTGACTGAATATCTTTGAGATTGCACGATGGTAAAAGGTCGGAAGACCGACATTTTTTTTTTTAACTAACTACCACTGGTTGTGAATTGTGCTCAAATAACGTCGGGAAAAAAATCGGAAACAATTTACAATAAGGTTCCATTTATTAAAGTCTAGTTAACTACATTAGTTAACATTTGTTAATATTAGTGTATCCACTATGTGGATTTATTCCATGACAAAATCACCCCAGTCATTCTAGAATGATTCAGTCTTTCCAAATAGAGCTATATTCAAGTCATCTGGTGAAATTGTTTTTATATCGCAATATATATCGCAGAAAAATAAAATAGCCTATCGCAATGTGATTTTTTACCAATATCGTACTGCAGCCCTACTGCATGGTTTGCAAAGCAGTCCTTGCGTATCACGGCAGCACCTCGATGATGCATGAACATTTAAAGAGAAAGCACGTCGGACAGCTGAATGAAACGGAGTTTGACTCGCCTCGGTAAGATTTAAATAACATGGAAGCCAATACGTTTTGTTTTGGATGTACATTGTACATTTTATAAGCGTATTTTCGGTAAAAAATATATATATATATATATATAAAATATGCATTTTTCATTGAAGTAACCCCTTCTTTCTTGTGTTTACTATCATTTTCCACAGAATTAAAGCAATCTCATGCTAAATTTTGTCGATTAGTCGACTAATCGTTTCAATAGTCGGTGACTAGTCGACTATTAAAATAGTCGTTAGTTGCAGCCCTAGTGTGGATGGCATCAAGATCTTGTCCTGAAGAATCACAGGGCCAAACAATTATATCTCATGTGGTAACAAGAGCATAGCCATAACTTTAAGGACTCTGCACTGGGGATATAAATTCAAACATTTTAAAGGCTAAGAGTATGAGCCATGAGTAAGCTGGCCAGATATCTGTGAAAAATAACTTGCGTGCCTAAAGTTGTCGACCTCCTGACCCACATTCAGCATTTATAAGTAAAAAGAATTTCAGTATTTATCAGTAAAAAAAAATACATACAAATAAATAAATAAATACCTTTGAGTTGGACAGTATGGTGTCTGTCTCATTGGCCAACATAATTCAAAACAGACCTAGAGAAATAAAATATACCAATGACCATGATATCCTTTTAACATAATAGTTAAATGAATTATTATAACTACGACCATTATATTTGTGCTTATTATTTAACTAATTATTTAGCCTACAGGCTTCTCAAGGACAATCTCACTGAAAGAACCTGGGGTTAATGATTTTAAAATATGAGACTTCTTTCAAAAGCATAAATCTTACAGACCCCAAACTTTTGCACTGTATGTTTGAGGTTTTGCTCATGGATAGCTGTGGAGATTGTTTTGGCCAGGGGGAGCAGAAGGCCATCAGCATGATGATGTAGGAACATAACATGCAATTTGTCACAGAGCCAACCATGTTAAATAGTATTTACAATAGAACACAGGGTTTACAAGGAATCAAGCTAGAGCAGAGGTGAAATGCAGAAAAGAGAAAGAATATATATATATCAATATTTGTACGTGACGTCACTGATTAACAGTAACGTACAGTGCATTATTTTAGGTCAAATAAATTAGCTTACTTCCAATTACCCATTGACAAATTACCAGCAAAACAAAACTATCAAAAACTGTTATCTACACAAAGATGTGGTTAACTTAAGTTAACTTAACGTTAACGTTACCTCTTCTGGAAACGGTTGAGATGCTAACGACTTTTTCGAAGACACAAAACCATTTCTATAAAGTAAATATTCAACAGAAGCGTATCAATTACATGCAAGAAAGGTGTCAGGAACGTTTGTATATATTATTTGTGTGATTTATTTGACTAAAGTTACCTGAAAGCAGTGAAAACAACAGCGAGAAACGCTAGTGTTGCTGTTTGTCAGTTGATGACGTCTGCTTGTTGCCATCTGCTCTGGCGCGCGCTCCAGTCTTTCAATGCGACTCGAATGTTTACGCGCACGCGCATTAAAACAATTCAAAGGCACGCAGCATATAAATAAACATCTAGAATTAAAATATAACAATTAAAAATATAATTAATATTAAATCATAAATGTAAAACTCATTGTGTATAGTTCTATGACCCATTAACGTGCAAAATGACACCCATGTAGGTGATAGTGGGACAAAGTGATTTATCACAACCTCTTTATTTTATTTGAAAAAGTGATTGCAATATTTTTTATATCATCACTTTGCTTTTGATTTAATTTATATATATATATATATATAATATATATATATATATATATATATATATATATATATATATATATATATATATATATATATATATATATATATATATATATATAGCCAGTCAGTGCTTTCATATTCTCTTTTAATGTAAAACTATATGTCCTGAAAGTGCTTTTACAAGTTGTAAATATTTGATTTTATCTGATTTATTTGATTGATTATATCATAAAAAAATATATAAAGTAGCTTTAGAAATGGTAAACAGTGTAGAAATAAAAGTACCCTACATATTGCAAAAACTCACTTGATTAAAACCTATACATTATCATTAAACGTACAGTATGTAACTTTTGGCCACCAGGGGTCACTCAATCAAAATAATAGCAAAAGACGTACTTTGATGACGTCGGGAAAGAGCGTGAGCTCCTGGGAGTTGTTGTCGTTGTCGACAACCAGCCATCTAGCATCTCCAGCAGATAACATGTTCACTGACGGGGTAATGTGTTGTTATTGATATTATATCTCTATTCTTGTTACGTTTAGTTACGGCTATTCACTTTATGTAATGCCATTGTAATGAACACGCGCGCTCTGTCGCTCCCCACATTCCTCACTCATTCTAACTTAGTGTTTTTAAAATCATGTCTTTTCGAACGGAGAGATATATGAATTATCAGGGCTATTGAATCAATATTCCATCTAGCTAGTAGGCCTATTCATAGATGTTAAAAAACACGGTCACCTTTCGTTAATAATTATAATTACGTTTATACTATGATATTGAAAAAGATAGTGAACTGCATATGAAGCTACTTTCTGCAGAACAAATGTGAATTTACATTATACTATACATGAGAGCTAAGTTAGTCCGTCTGCGTTTTACACATGCCAACATACTAGATACGGATAGATATAGTTAGCTGAAATGGGTGCTACTATGGGGTTAGATTTCAATCACAATTCTGCGCGCGCAAGATCATATTTTGAGCGCGCAAAAGGGCATTTCGCACGCGCGTGAACTGAGTTTTGCGCAGAAATGTTCGTCTTGCAGATAAGAAAATATTTCGAGCGAACGAAAATCATTTTTGCATTTAAATTAAGTATTTTGGATGTGCGCAGACGTTCTCTTTCACATGTGCAAAGTTCAGACGCTCGCTTGCTCAACACACAACCCAGCGTTACAATATGCCATAATTCCAGCCAATCAGAGATTAGGCTGCTAAATTCTGATTGGCTGGCTTGACAACCAATCACAAGACTCCCTGCATCACCGAATGTGGAAGAGGAAAAATACAGAGGTGGAAGATGTTTATGTTTATGTATATGTTTGATTTGTTTAATGACTTGATCACTTCACTTTAATTTAAGTTCAAATGTCTAATCATGTCGTATTATTACTGTACATAATGTCCCAGTGTTTCCTACACCTCAATCGGTAGTTCTAAGTTCTTTCTGAACTGCAAGTTATGTAATTAACATTGGATATGAATGTGACCGAGTTGGGGTCGATGTTACACGTTTTCAGAAATGAAGATGGACAGACTTTTCTCCTTTTAGTGAGATAAGTGTGTAAAACCGGTACATCACTTGTATCAGAATAAAAAAAAAAAAAAACATCATGTAAACGTAGAAATGCAATTTAATAACGTTTTGCATTTTTGCAAATTGACATTTCCGTCAATAGAACCAACGTGACTTTTACTTCTACCTGTGCTACTAGCAAACTGCAAGAGATCATTTACAATGGCGGACTATGTAGAGCCATATCTGTTTGAACCCGAGTACACAGAGGAGGAACTAATGGAAGCTTGTTTCCGCCACAGAATGAAAAATAAAAAAGGTATTTGCGACTTTTTTTCTCACAATTGCGAGTTTTCATCTCGCAATTCTGACTTTATTTCTCAGAATTGCGAGATATAAAGTCGCAATGTGTGTTATAAAAGTCAGAATTGTGTGATATAAAGTCAGAATTGCGTGATATAAAGTCGCAATTGCGTGTTATAAAGTCAGAATTGTGAGATAAACTATTCTGAGAGGAAAAAAAGTCCGTCTTTTTTCCCCCATATAATTGGACTTTATAACTCGCAATTGCGAGTTTATATCTCACAATTCTGACTATATCTCGCAATTCTGACTTTATATCTCACAATTCTGACTTTATAACACGCAATTGCGACTTTATATCTCGCAATTCTGACTTTATATCTCACAATTCTGACTTTATATCACGCAATTTCGACTTTATATCTGCGACAATTAACGTTACCTTTTTTATTTTTCATTCTGTGGCGGAAACAAGCTTCCATAAGTTCCTCCTCTGTGTACTCGGGCTTAAACAGATATGGCTCTGGGTCTGCTACAAACAAGTCATAATTATCTACATAGTCCGCCATTGTAAATGATCTCTTGCAGTTTGCTAGTAGCACAGGTAGAAGTAAAAGTCACGTTGGTTCTATTGACGGAAATGACAGGGAGAGGGAGAGGGGGGAGAGGACTTTTCACGAGTGAAGATATTACTGCGCCGAGTCGAAGTGCTCCCAATAAGTGCTATTCCGCCATACATTATAGTTATCCATTTTACCCGCTTATAAAAAGCGCCACATTTTATTTAGAGTCACCATACTTGGTCGTGTAACTACTCGTGTAACTATATTTAAATAGAGAAAACGTGGATTTGTTTGGTCGCTTCTAACTTCATCTCTGTTTGGCCCATATACAATGAATAGGGCTAAGCTAACTGCTCTCAAAGTTCTCCGCCCGACAGAGCGATTAAGTGCACGCACTGAGACGAGAGAGGCATGTATCAAATCATCTTAAATAAGAGAATAACATTGTCTAATATGAAAAAACAGTGGAGTATCCCTTTAAAATAATTTTGTCTTTGCCTGCTCATCGGGCTGGCTATCCGACATCTCCATATGAAAGAGGAACATTAACACCTCCTATTGTCCTGCATCACGCTAAACTGTCCCTCCAAACCCCCCACAGGCTCTCTGAGTCTGATGCTACGTTCACACCGGACGCGAATAGCGCGTCAGGCACGAGTGATTTCAATGTTAAGTCAATGCGGCGCGGTAGACGCGAATACGCCTCATTCGCGCGTCAAGTTCGCGCGAATGCCGCGAATTGAGCGTCTGGCGCGTTATGCGCGTTACGTGCGAATGGTGCATTTTGTGCATTCACGCGTTTGACGCGAATTCGCGTCTGCCGCCCGAGTTGAAAAATCTGAACTTCTGCGTCAATTCGCGCTGCGTTAAGCCTGGTTTATACTCGACGCGTCCGCAAGAGCGCGAAGCGCGCGCGGCAAAAATGACGTCATTGCGGTGTGGGCGGTCGTGCGCGTTGGGTGCGCAAGACCCCATTTCGCCTGGCGGTGTGCACGGCACTTTTTGTAACTTCGCGCGCGGCGCCGCATCCGAAGATGAACGACTTCGAGCCGATCTCTGGCCGAACTGGTACGTCTGTACCAGCATGTTTATGATCCTTCTATACACAGATACATTTGCATTGATGGGCGACCATAAAAGCCTCTCATTTTGTGAATAGGAACACATTTGCATTAAGCACCCAGTTTGCACTTGTCTAAAGTAATGGTTACATTTACAAAATAAGCATACAATAACAGAAGTAATCCCTACTCATGAAATTAAGGTTTAGACACGCTTCAATAAGGGCAGTTGTTTAGTTTACATGCAGGGAAAGTAGGCTACAATAAACCTACTGCATTTATTACTCTTTTATGAATCAGCAATTAATAAACTACTAATAAACGGCAAACTACTTCTTCACTGCTGATTCCTGGTGGTTTAGAGGAGAATTACTCCGAGTCGCCCCCTGTCGTTTCACAGAATAGCACAACGGCGAGCGCGTCAAGTATAAACGCCTCGTCCGTTTGGAGAGGGGCGCGCGCAGTCAGCGGAGACTCGCGCTCGTGCGGACGCGTCGAGTATAAACAAGGCTTTAACCAATCAGGAGCCTAGCTGCTTGCTGCTGTCACGTGGTGAAGTATCTGGATGCTTCAATAAATTATTTTGTAATATGATGGTGGTTCTAATGTAATGCACAACAAAGCAAATTTTATCACATAAAACTTGATTTCAATATAGGCCTATGAGACATTCATTTTGTATTAAATGCTATTTATTCCATATCTAGATTAAATATTATTATAATGTAAAGACAACCAACATATAAGTTCGTGTCTGGACAGTGATGTGTGAGAGAGAGAGAAAAATCACAGGACAGATTAATCACTTTTGGAGGCTGGCACCATTTATCATCAAAACAAAAATAAATGACAGATTAGGTGGATGAGGGCGAGGGTGATCCTCGCTCCGATGCGGACAACAGGTCATGAAGCTGGGCGCGGGACAGGCGGATGTACCGCTGACAGCGGCCGTTATCCAGGCGCAGCTCCTGGAGCGAGCAAATGGTGAATCTCGCCACACTGGGTTCGCCTTTGAAGGGTCTGGTGGACTCAAATACGGCTACGATAACCCCTACGCCGCCGTTCTGCTCTCGTATTCAGAATATATGCTATTCAGAGCAAATACAGAGCGGTGACTCTCTCGATGACTGCTCGATCAACATATAAAAAGATGGCCGCCAACGGGTTTCGAATCTGACACGCGTGAGGCGCGTAAATTTCTCTTCAAACTTTTGTTTTTTACGCGCGTCAATTTCGCTCTTGACGCGCGAATGGATTCAAAGTGGTCAAGCGTATAACTAGACGCGGTAGGCGCGAATTTGACGCGCTATTCGCGTCCGGTGTGAACGTAGCATGAGACTGACTTAAAATAAAGAGAAGTCGCAATTCACACTTAAATCGCTCTTCTATACATTAGCATTAGCTATTAAAGTGTTGATAATGAAGGAATTAAATGATTTAAGCTACATGTAGTGATATTTCTGTTATAAAAGTTTATTACTAAATATTTCATTATTTAAATAATTTAAGAAATAAAACTGGTTTGGGCCAGCTTTTTCCAAGCAAAACTAAATATAATCTTCAAACGCATGTTCATTTTGTTGTCATGAACAAAATGCTCAACTCAATATTAAATTCTACAGGGATCTTTGGATCCAGGCATGCAAATTGTGAATTAGTTATTTTTGAAATTATTATTATTCAAATAAATATTCAAATACAAATATCTCGGTGCTTCGTGGTACTGCTGATAAACTATATAACATTTAGATAATAATCATGAACTTTAAATGAAACAATATAGCAACACTTCGACGAATAAATGATTTGATCTGTTTTTACATTTTAATTCAGGGAGATTTAGTCTCTACATTTAATTACAGCGAGATTTTCACCTTGTCATTTTCTCATTGCGAGGCGCCAGCATCATAAACATATTTCAGCAGATTCTCTGTACCTCTCGTTTTCATATGGATTACATAATCAGATAACATTTATTAGCCTAAATATTTAGACATTTAAAGGCTTTAGACATAGCCGATTTCCTATCTTGACTGAGCTGAGGCGAGTGGCTTTCGGTTCATTTTTTGTGACGCGCAGATCCCGGAGACAGAGAGAGACGACAGATACACTTTTGTCATTAGCCTAAAAAAAATTACAGTTTTGAACGATGTAGGCTACTCTACTCTTATCTGTATGACCAAAAAAAATCACGTATAGCCTAATAAGTTATTTTAGCTGTTATGAGAAAAATAAATCAAATGAACGCGCTGCCTCGTTTGTCGAAAACTTTACTTAAAACCATGTTTTTAAAAACTCTATGTGGGCTATAGAGAATAAAACAAATATAGATAGGCTATATATAGGCTAGGCCTATAGCTATATATATATATATATATATATATTTTTTTTTTTTTTTTTTTTTTACAAAACTGCTTTTGAACGATTGGTATTATTATAGCTACAGGTGTAAAGTCGTTCTGTTGGATAGCCTAGGAAAATAAAGAAGGAAGAAAGGAAAAGAAAGAAGGAAGGAAGGAAAAGATCTATAGGAAGGAAGGCTACTATTTGTTCCTTAGTGTAAAATGGAAATGCATGGTAATTTTATTTTATAAGCAAAAAAATATATGGTGTAACAGAGTTTTAGAACTAAACAAATCTGCATTAATAGCCTAAAAATAAAAATTGGTTACAGTAATCCATGTTTGTTCGGGATTTGAACGCATGTCTTCTGATTGATCGAACCGTCAGCTCTACCAGTCGGCCATGTCAAAGCTCACTGAGATAAGCCCAAACGTTTGTTTCTCCAGTGTGTTTTAATAAATAAATTCTCCAGTGTGTTTGCTCAAATGAGTGAGAAAACGTTTTGTTGTTAGCCTATTGTGAGTGTAGCCTACTTTACATGAATAAAAGTAGACCTTTTACAGTTTTAAAATATGATATCCTATCTGTATAACCAAAAATTACGAAGTAGGCTATAGCCTATTAAGTTATTTTAGCAGAAAAATAAATTCAAGTGAACGCGCTGCTGCGTTTGTCGAACTCAATGGCAGAATAAAACCCCATTTTAGAATACGCACTATGCGTGGTGTGTCAAAATACTTCATTATAATTATTTCGTTCAAAACCACCTCATTTTAAAAAGCCAAGGCCACTGGAACCAGGATCGTAACTGAAACGCGCTGCATGTTATCTCTCAATACAGGAGCAGAAGCGCTGGTTTTTAAAAATTCTTTCTGCATATAACCCCGTGAAGTTTTTTTTTTTTTTAACAGAACTGTTTTTGAAGACGTAAATTCAGTCAATCTGTTGGATGAGATTTGTTCCTTAGTGTAAAATGGAAATGCATGGTAAATATATAAAAAACATATTTATTCGGGTTTGGAACCCGTGTCTTTGTACTGCGTAACCCTTCAGCTCTACCACTCGACCACAAGATTGGTTGTCCACTAGTCAGTGTGCGAGCAGACGAGAGAAGCACTCTTCAATCTTCTCATTCCTCAATAGTTTAGCGTCATTGATTGCACCTAATTTATTTTCACTGACTGCGAGATAGGCCTCTTTTAAATTTTGATTAATAAAATGTTCTGCTCTAAAAGTTTGCTATATTCTATTTAAAATGTAGGCTACTTTTACGTTTTGCTTTCGCTAAATGTCGCTTTGCGCCACCTGGCGGTCATTTCGCGAATGACTTTGAAATGCGACTGGGTTTTTTTTGCCGCGGTGAATTTTCCGCGGTAGATGCCGCGGCGGTAATAGGCATTCTGGTTGGCAACCTACTGTAGGCTACGTACGTTAGTGTGAATAAACTCTCTGACAGTGCAATATGGGTTATGTGATGTCATTTTTATAAAAACATTAAAAAAAAATTATAAACATATGTCTGTATTAAAGAAAAAATATTGATAAACACATATTTGGAATGGAATTAAATAGCAAGAACTTTGGGTCTCTTGTTTATTATATTTAGTTTCATATAAAAGCAACAGAAAAGCAACAGAACTTAAATTACATCCAGTTTATTAGCAACACCGTGCACGAGCGTGAATCCCGTGATATCCATCATTGATCTCACAGGTGTCTGATCCACTGCGAGAAGAGAGATCTGTCCGTCTTGCCTGCGCTTTTTTCACTCCTCCTCTCACTGCAACCGCCTACTCTCGACTACATTTCAGGCGAGGCGAGGCGCATCTCAAACAAGCCTAATATGATGGTAATGAAATTACGTGCCCGTGACGTTGTAGTTAGTTACGTTGCCAGAAAGTCATGAAAATTACCAAGTTATTACGAATAGAGTACGTATATGGGACGTTGTTGGTTATCTTATAACCTTAGGAGGACGTAGGCCTACTGACGACGTTGTGGGTTGGTAATATGATGGTAATGAAATTACGAGCGTGCGACGTTGTAGTTACGTTGTCAATTGGTAAAGTCATGACGTGACTAGCTGGGGTACAGTTCTTTGTGATGTTGTATGCACTCCTGTTTACAATAACTTTATGCTTCTCTCAGTTGCGATTTCAATTCTTATTGTTTGTGTTCCCTGTGTTCTGTTGTGGCAATGAAGAGGATCTGTGCCACGAGTCACATAATTGTTTGTTTACTTTCACTTTTGCGCAAAATGGGTGGAGTATGTCAATCAACGTTAATCACGGAAGGAAATTGAATACAAGGAAGTGTGTCGTACCTGGGAAAGGGCGCGTCACCCGTTTGTGCATTGAGAAGTTTGTGGTGAAATCGTGATGGATTGTTGGGGAGAGACGGCCGCTTGTCGATCTGTTGTTTCCTGTGGTTGAAGTCTGGTGCGTCGCGAAAGTCGGTGCATTCCCAGACAAACTATTATGGAGCTGTTTTAAAGACAAGCCAAAGCTGCTTTATTCGCCTATCCTAGTGTCGAAGAGGACACTCAATTCTCACTAAACCTGATTCTTGCCTGCAAATGTGGTCAGTACCTCTGCGCCGCTGAAGCAGTCGATTCTGTTCCCTTCCGGAATTCCCCAATAGAGCTTGGCAACGTGACGTCACGCCATAGAGCGCCGCGGTGGCTGATGGGTAGTGCCGCCATATTGTGATGCCATCGCCGTTCCGCTGTTAATCTGGCAGACGCGAATCCGGACCGTTCATATATATAAAGTATACATCCATATTTAGATACATTTTAAAGTAATGGGAAGAACTTGTTGTGTTGTCGGTTGTAATGTCCGTTCACACGACCGACAAGGTAAGAAATTAGACAACGTATTATCTTTCTTTAGCTTTCCCGCCTGGAGGCAGAATCAAGGAAGCTATGTGTCTGATGTGACTAAGAGACGCCGGCTGTCTTGGATATCAGCCATAAGACGTACAGACATCAAGTTTTCCAGCATCCCAATATCTTTAAAAGTGTGTTCCAGGCACTTTTATTCAGGTGAGTGTCAAAGTATTAGGGACATTTTACCTATAAATGGTTTTCTAATGAATTAGTTTGACACAAATATTATTTTCTTATTGATTACATGTCCCTGATTGTATGTAACATGGTATTATAATTTCTATAAGAAATATAAGCAATTTTTTAGGTCAAAATGTAGTGAAAGGAAAGTCCAGAATAACCACCAGGCACTTATATAGTTATAAAAAAAACTACTTTAACATAGGAGATTTTACAAGCACATGATGGTGGGTATATACCACCACCTTTATCTACACAGTTAAAAAAAATAATTAATCGATATTATCTCAAATATTAAATTTTTATATCATAATATTTTAATGTGACAGGACTGACATTTAGGACAAGATTTGTTTGTGTTCTTTAAGTATTAGTAAACATTCCTATTTTAATTTCTTATTATGATTTTAATGTTAAATAAGGTGTGATTTTATTTAATATGCATCTTATAATGTATATTCTATGTTGTTTAAAAATAAGTTGTTTCACTGCAGTAGTTTTTTTTCCTGTATTTATTTATTGATGTCTTCTTGAAGGTAAACCAGCATACGAAATGGATGAGTCAAATCCGGACTGGGCTCCAACACTGCACCTGGGACACTCTGAAGTGCGTGCTACTGAGTCAGACCGGTATTCTCGTCGATTACAACGACAACAAATGACCGTGCCAGTAGCAGGAGATGACGGTGAATCCCAAATGCAGGGAGAAACCACTGCAGAAGATGAGGAAGCACAAGAAAAGGAAGGTGATGACCAGGCAGAGGCAGAAGTGGCAGCAGATGCGGGAGGTGGTGACCAGGCAGAGGCAGCAGATGCGGGAGGTGGTGACCAGACAGAGGTGGGAGCTGTTGAAGATGAATGTGGAGAATGGGCGGATGTGGAAGCCGCAGAGGATGAGGAAGGTGGAAACCAGGCAGAAGATGAAGTGACAGTTAAGAGACAAAGGACAGAATGTCAGTTCTGTGAGCGCAACAGTGCAGAAATCAACCGTCTGTTGCAGGAGAACAGGGAGCTTAGGTGTGAGCTGAACAAGAGAAAGATGGATGAGGACTTCTTAAAGGGTAACTCAAATAAGGTCAGGTACTACACAGGAATTCCATGCTTTGCCATTTTATTGTCATTGCTCACCAATGTTAAGGCTTTCCTGCCCGTTACCAAAAAGTTGTCATCCTTTCAAATGCTTTTGTTGACACTCATACGTCTGAGGCTTGATCTTCCTGTACAGCACCTTGCCCATCTCTTTAATGTTTCACGTTCAACTATTTCTACTGCCTTTACTGACACCATAGATGTTTTGAATGCACGGCTTAATCCATTGGTGTGCTGGCCAGAGAGGCATTGCTTACAAGCTACAATGCCACATCAATTTTTAGAAGCTTTTGGGAAACGTGTTGCTATTATAGTAGACTGCTTTGAAATACGCACAGAAAGGCCATCAAATCTAAAGGCACGTGCACAGGCCTTTTCTCATTACAAAGGTACACACACCATGAAATACCTCATTGGTATTACACCACAAGGTGCCATATCATTTATTTCCAAGGGATGGGGTGGGCGTGCCTCTGACAAGCACATAACTGAGAACTGTGGCCTGCTTAACAAACTGTTACCTGGTGACTTAGTGCTAGCTGATCGAGGCTTCGACATCAAGGATAGTGTGGGGATGATGTGTGCAGAGGTCAAAGTTCCTGCGTTCACTAAAGGAAGATGTCAACTTGATGCCAAGGATGTGGAAAACACACGAGCGATAGCACACCTGAGGATTCATGTTGAAAGGGTGATTGGTAGTATGCGCAACAAGTACACAATGTTGCATAAGAGAATACCTATTAATTTGTTACTTCCATGTGAGGGGGAGGAGATGACACTTCTTGACAAGATAGTGAATGTTTGTTGTATACTTCTAAACATGTGTCCTAGTGTGGTTGTAAAACCAGATGAAAATGAAAAATGTGCATGTTAAAACTGTTTCATTTGAATGTTGTAAATATGTATATTACTGTTGTAGACATATATATATTAGTTTTGATGACATGTTTGTAAATACTTCTATTGAAAACAGATGACACAATATGATTTTGCAGAAACTTGTTTAATAAAAATGAAATTTGCAAGTACAAAAACAATTTCTTTGGGGGGTGGAAATTTAGTTGAATTTTTCCAGCGATAAATGTAAACATGTCTATGTAAACATCTTCAGAAACTGCAAATATATATATTATATAGTGCAATCATGTTGAGAACAAACTTAATATATATATATATATATCTATTATATACAGTACAATCATGTTGAGAACAAACTTAATATGTATTATATAGTGCGATCATGTTGAGAACAAACTTTATATATATATATATTATATACAGTACAATCATGTTGAGAACAAACTTAATATCTATTATATAGTGCGATCATGTTGAGAACAAACTTTATATATATATATATATATTATATACAGTACAATCATGTTGAGAACAAACTTAATATCTATTATATAGTGCGATCATGTTGAGAACAAACTTTATATATATATATATATTATATACAGTACAATCATGTTGAGAACAAACTTAATATCTATTATATAGTGCGATCATGTTGAGAACAAACTTTATATATATATATATATATTATATACAGTACAATCATGTTGAGAACAAACTTAATATCTATTATATAGTGCGATCATGTTGAGAACAAACTTTATATATATATATATATTATATACAGTACAATCATGTTGAGAACAAACTTATCTATTATATAGTGCGATCATGTTGAGAACAAACTTTATATATATATATCATATACAGTACAATCATGTTGAGAACAAACTTAATATCTATTATATAGTGCAAACATGTTGAGAACAAACTTAATATATAGCCTATCTATTATATGCAGTGCAAGACCCAGACTACATGGCTGTGCAAGTGAGCTTATAGTACCTGTGGTGTATTCTTTGAGTAATATTTGGCTACAAGCTCTGGAAGGCAAAATTCCTGAAAAAACTTTTGTGCTTTCTGTAGACGTAGATCCCAGAATTCCTGGTCTGGAAAGACCCGTACTACAACAAAGTCATCCAGAGTCCAAACAGCAAGGTCACAGTGGTTGGATCCAGTGACAAAGATTTGCGTCTGTGTCTGTGTGTAATAACGATGTGTTTTCTTAAGCTGAAGCTTTCCATAGGACAACTCGAGACAGAAGTCTTTGTCCTTTGTTTCTAAGGCCTGTTGGATGCTGCACGATCTATATTTGAAGGGACACTTAACTTCAAGGCAGCCTTTCCCACAGCAATCACACATTGTAAGTCCATCAGGAGAGGCTCCAACTTCTGGAAACCTGGGGTTAATTATAAAACCACACTCTTCGGCTTTTAGGTTTGTGTGATGCGGGGCTCTGGTGTGAAGGTAGGTCTTTTGAGCATCAATCTCATGCTCTATACCCCATCTGGTTTGTACGGTGGACACTGTGTGTTGTGGGTTGCACACCTTTTTAATAACAGTCAGGGCTGGCTTTTCCATACTGGTGGCAAAGACTGCATGCATGTTTGAGGCAGTAATTCTTCCAGTACGAATTGCATACCAAGCATAAGATTTATGCTGTTGTCTTGTGCACATCTCAATAGCTGATGCCTGCTCATCAGTCACATTTGCAGCATCTCTGTATTTCTCACAGTGTAATTGGATAGCTGAAAGGTCATGGGAATCTATTCTTTCATCACACAGAGATGTTGCAAGGGACTCGGGCACTGCAGAGGGCTGTACTGTGTCTGTGTACAGTGTGTAATAGTTATTCATCCCTGACAAACCAACAGCCTTGCTATGCTGCAGCAGTGTGTCAAGCAGGGGTGACAACTCGTCAAGTTTAGCTAGGGGAATTTTCCTTTTTTTTGCACGACTCCTTATGCCTGGCGCAGTGGAGGGTGAAGTTATGCGCTGGTCAAGCATTTTTTTTTGCCTAGCAGATGAGGTGTAGTCAATCTTGTATCCCACTTCAGCTGTGATCTTGCTGAAATTGCTGGGCAAAACCCAGTAAGCTGGTAAATCGGTGACAGTTTTTTTCCCACGAATCCGAAAAGTAGCCTCCACTTTAAATAACAGAGCGCCTACGTGGGTACATGTCTCTGCTACTCCTGCCATACATGTGCAGTGTGCACACTCCACCTTTCCACTGCTGCTGATAATCACCCATGGCTTTAAAGGCGGTTCATTCAGTCGCTGAGAGTGCATGACCTTAACAAGAAAAAAGAAAAAGTGATTATTGTAATGTTACTGTATTTTCTACGTAACCCTGCTTTGTTTACTTTTGCAACAACCAGAGGCGCTTGTAGAAGCTTTACTAATCTTTTCTTTGGGAGCTTTCTTGCTGCCATCCTCTTCTCTTGGCACAAACAGGAAATAAACAGCTCTGGTCATGTGACAATTTACAGTAAACATGCCACACTGCACATATTTCATTCATACCCTTTATTATTTCAATATCTGCTGGAAATGCATTGATAGATCATTCAGTAACATTTTTATAGCCTTAGAAATGAAAAAAAAAAATACGGTCACTATTGTGACCGGTGGGATTAAATAATCAACGTTACAAATTGAAATAATAAAAACGGATTAAATAATCCCACCGGTCACAATAATGACCGCAATTTTTTTTCCATTTGCAGTGTGCATTTGCAGTGTGCAGTGTGAGCCCATTTAACCGGGGGCAAATTATGTATTTATTTATTCGTTGATTTATTTATTTATATTTAATTATCGCTATACAATCTTGTCTTGTATAATGACAAATAAACAAAATAAACAACATTGTAGGCCTAATACCATTGTAACGTTGCCGGTTATTGAAACATGCTAAAAGAAAGAAAGCTGTTAACTTACCTTCGTTCGGACGACAGTGTTTTCACCGTTGACAGGCTTACAACTCTCCAGGTCATGTACCCAACCGTTGGTAAACTGAACGTGGGCTTCCAGAGACTTATAATTGCGAAATTGCTCAGCGGTATAGGCACTGACACCACAAACAAAATACGTAAATATATCAGGAAATGTGATGGGCGGTAAAGCATCAGGGTCGCGGATCCACTGATCTTTTGGGACTTCATAAGGATCGACATTTCCAATAAAGTTGATTTTTTCAACATAGCGTTTCTTGGCGTCCGGTAGGAGTTTGTCTCTGTACAATCCACCTTGTTTTAAACTATTTTTTAACATACTCAAATAGATAATTCATACAACCAACATGTGTTTCTCTATATATTGTTGCTTGGTTACCGTGGGTTACCGGCTTGTGTGGCCTCACAAAATGGCGGATACTCCCCACAATACATTGCGCGATGACGTCGCGGTGACGTCGTTGGCATTCTCTATAGCATCCAGCTGCAGCCCCGCAGACTCACTTCTGGCTAGACACCAGTGGCTGGACACCAGTGGATGGACAGCCTACGTCATTTCCGTTTCGCCGCTAATTTCCGTTTTCACCTCTGGATAGACAGCATATTTATTTTATATTTTCACCTCTGGATAGACATATATTTATTTTATATTTTCAACTCTGGATAGACAGCATATTTATTTTATATTTTCACCTCTGGATACAGCATATTTATTTTATATTTTCACCTCTGGATATACAGCATATTTATTTTATATTTTCACCTCTGGATAGACAGCATTTATTTTCTGTTTTCACCTCTGGATAGACAGCATATTTATTTTATATTTTCACCTCTGGATAGACAGCATATTTATTTTATATTTTCACCTCTGGATAGACAGCATATTTATTTTATATTTTCACCTCTGGATAGACAGCATATTTATTTTATATTTTCACCTCTGGATAGACAGCATATTTATTTTATATTTTCACCTCTGGATAGACAGCATATTTATTTTATATTTTCACCTCTGGATAGACAGCATATTAACAAATGTAACCACTTCTGTTTTTAAAATCTACGTAGATTCACATGATCAGACAATTTATCAAACAATCCAGATCAAATTCTTCATGATTTTGCAATATTTATTGGAAATTACACAATCTAATTAGTAAAATTAGTCAAATCTGACCATCAGAATGAAGATGCCGCAGTCAGGCCCGTAAGGTTATGGGGGAAGTACCTATTTCAAGAGAAAATAAAACATGAACAGTTCCAAATAAACTATTGCACACTGTGCACACCACACCTCATTCCTGTCCCCTAAAACTGGCAGTCTGGGCAATACTCAGGAAATTCAGGGTCTGTATAAAACCCTCGCAGGTCTCACGTCTTCCGTTTCCACAGCACTTATTATTTTTTCTTACCGCTGACATCTGCCCAGATAGCACAAGTCTCTTTGATGTCATATTTACATCTGGAAGACGTATTTTTAAGAGTGTTTGCTCATCTGCAAGACGTCTATAGGACGTTTCTGTCAGATGTCAAATAGACGTTTATAAGATGTCAGTTTAACATGCATTCTAAAGCATTACATCTTAAAGACATCTTCTAAACGTCTATTTGACATCTGACAGAAACGTCCTATAGACGTCTTGCAGATGAGCAAACACTCTTAAAAAATACGTCTTCCAGATGTAAATATAACATCAAAGAGACTTGTGCTATCTGGGTGCATGGCGCGTCAAATTTGAAAAGTGAAAGACGATACGGAAATGACGTCGATTTGAAAAGTGAATGACGATACGGAAATGACGTCTGCTGTCCATCCACTGGTGTCCAGCCACTGGTGTCTAGCCAGAAGTGAGTCTGCGGGGCTGCAGCTGGAATTCCTGTTACCTTTACGCAATCATACTACAAATCGTGCGTAGTTTTACCAACCGCTTTACCATCAGGTTACCATACGTACCATCAGAATACGACAAGAAGCACAACTGATGTACGGGAAGCCAAAAGGTTAAA
The DNA here is from genome assembly GCA_036326025.1 of Chrosomus eos. NCBI lineage: Eukaryota > Metazoa > Chordata > Actinopteri > Cypriniformes > Leuciscidae > Chrosomus > Chrosomus eos. The sequence goes on along the minus strand of CM070838.1, from coordinate 3,314,335 downwards.
AAAGTATTTTTTAAATAAAAAAAGTTATTATTATAAGCGAGTTTTTCCTGTTCTGTGTCATTTCAATCTATCTACGCTTTCCGTACTTCCAGTTGTGCTTTGATGCATCTGCTACGCATGCGCAGACATGCCTCTTTGAGGGGGAACACAAATTCCTGTAGGGAACAGAATCTTTTTTTATTTTATTTTTTTTATTAATGCTTAACACAATAGGGAATGTGGAGATGACGTCACGCCGTGTTGCATTATGGGTCCGCCGCCATATTTACAGGATCGCGCCCAATACCGCTGTATTAAAATGCATGTGTTGGAGGCTGTGCTTGGATTTTCTGTCGAGATTTTAATAAACGTCGATATGGTTGTTCAGTTCAACTGCCATAGCAGGTCACACGATCGTTCAGGGAGGAAACTGAACAACGAAATACGTTTTTTCACCTTTCTTTCTTGGAAAAAACAACAAGGGAAGCAGGTCGAGGAGCTGACGAGAAGACGCCGGATCGCCGCAATCATGAGGAAAAACTTACTTAGCTGCTACTGTCCTCCACTGCATACTACGTTTGTTAAAAGTTGTACAAAGCAAGAGGTTGTGTATTGTATATTCCTTGATGACTAACATTTAGGAGGATATTTGATGAATGATGTTGAATTTGCGGTTAATGTTAGCAGCAGATGATGAAGCCAGGACACATTGCATGAATCAAATTATATTTATTTTCAATTAACAATTTGCTTTGATATTCTGTACATCTTTTTACATGCCTTTTTTAAAATGTCTGTGAATCATGATTTTATATAATAAATACATTAAGTGACTTCTCTGTTTCTGTACTGATTGCATCCACAAAGACCCTTTAAGTACACATAATAATGGGCAAAGATACATCAAACTTTTAAAATAAACGACCAAATACTCTCATTTTTACACGTGTCAACATTAAATGATGACAATAAGGCACAGCTGTATTTAACAAGTTGCCACATCTTGTGGCATTATAAAGTAACGTAAAAAAAATTTTTCGTGCACAACCTATGAAAACTTAACATATGCTGAAAATAGCAAGCTAACATTAACTACGAGAGCTGCTTTACAGGTAAAATAGCTTGAACTTTATGTACAATAGTAATCAACTTAGCATAGGCTTTGAACTCCAACACTAAATCAGATGTATCAACGTTTTTTTTATCGCGGATAGTTTGTCCAAATAGTTTTTTGACAGTGGCATTTAGTTTATCCCAGTATGGTCCCTTCTCCTTTTCTTTAAACATCTCTATTTCTTCCGTTCTTCTTCAATTTTACCTCGATTTAGCCAAACACCCACTATTATACCGAAGGTAAACAGAGATCGTGCCTGTAAAGATGGCGGCCACGTCCCATAATGCAACACGGCGTGACGTACCTCCGCATTCCCTATACACAAATAACAGATAACAGAATACAAAAACAACAACAACAAAAAATAACAATGGGGGAATAATATAAATTAAACATATTGATACATTATAAGAATTACATGACACTGAAAAAAGGAAAAGAATTACAAACAGATAATGTTTTTAAGGCTTTTTCGTTCTCAGACAACTTAATTGAAAATAGATATTTTTCAAGTTCTTTAACAAATATAAGAAAGAGAGGTTTTGCATTTAGATATTTAAATTTATGAATATGGAATTTTGCTAGTAATAAGATCATATTAATTACGTAAAAATTACTTTTTTTAGATTTACCATAATCAACAAAGCCTAGGGCCACATCCTTCCAAAACAACACACATTCATTATAGATTTCAGACCTAATAAATCCTAAAACATCTTGCCAAAACATTTTCGTAAATGGACAATACAAAAAAAGATGAACTACAGTTTCGTCAGAGTTGTCACAGAAAGAGCAACTGGAGGAGATATCCTTTTTGAACTTTTTTAGATAGTGATTTGCAGGGTAGCTTTTATGAATTATTTTAAAAGAAATCTCTTTTACTTTGTTGGTTAAAAAAAAAAGAGATGTGGAAGCATCCACACTTTTTTCCAACAGATATTACCAACTAAATTACTCCAATAAGTGGTCACAGGCGATAAAGTAACAATATCTTGCTGAAATAGTGAACGGACTGATCTATTATTGTTTTTATTGGGAGAAGCAAAGCACAATTTGCCAACAGGAGTATTGACCAAACTCAGAGAGACTGGAAGAAGAGAATGGGTGCTTCTCATTTCTTATTTGTGCATCCTCGCTTCCTTTCCTCGCTTCCTTTCCTCGCGTCTCAGCTCCACCCCCTGTAGGACACGAGGAAAGGCTGCAAGGAAAGAAAAGGAGGACGGAGGAATCGAATGAATGTTTTTTTATACATTGGAATACTTGATCACTCGAGCGTCACTTCACAGCGTCATCAGCAGCGCTAAAAGGATCTGCCCTTATGTTGTTAAAATTTGTTTATTTAAGAAATTCATAATAAATAACAATAAAGCAAGCTACCCTATTGAAATATGTGAGATGTGTGGTTTATATAAACTGCAAGGGTAAAGTATAAATGAAAATGATTGTGACAGATGTGAAGGGGGAGGAGAATTGATGCGTGCGTCACGTTTAGTTGATAAAAACCTTCCACACCTGTGTATCCCTCGCTCATGACTCCTCTGGAAGCCTCCTCGATCCTCGACTCCTCGGTGTGCAATTAGAGAATTGAGATGTCCTTCAAGATGGCTGAGCTCGATCAGTTTCCGGGTTATAGGATGGAGGACAGAGGAGCGAGGAGACGAGGTGGGATATTGAGAAGCACACAATGAGTTCCTCTCAATAAAGCAAGAGCACCTGATGGGAATGAACACATAACTGTTGAAAATTCTTTGGGAGAAACAGGAAATTGAAAATGATCTAGAAATTGCTTATATGAAAACAACAGCCCTTGAGAATTGATTAATTGACTGACTAACAAGATATCTTTATCGAACCAATTCTGAAAAAATATAGATTTATTCTTGTATAAAATATTACAGTTATTCCAAATAAAATATTTATGAGGTGAAAAGTTGTGCTTGAATATCAAAGACCAAGCCAAAAGTGACTGCTTATGAAAAGCAGATAATATTGCTGGTAATTTTTCAATTTTGTAGTTACATAACAGAAGAAAATCCAGACCGCCAAACTGAGAAAAAACAAAGTTCCATAAAGACACTGGATTCTTTTTAAACTGTTTTATCCAATTAATTTTAAAGGTATAATTTAAAGTACTAAAATCCAAAATATTTAGACCACCCTTTTCACTAATATTCATTACAACAGATTTTCTAATATAATGAATTGAGTTTTTCCATAAAAACTTAGAGTATCTGGTCAATAATTTTACCGAGCTTTGACTCCAAATGAACAGATTGAGCAGCATAGATAAGCCTTGAGAGGCCTTCAGCCTTCAGAAGTACCCTGCCTCTCAGAGAGAGATCCCTTTGTAGCCACTGGTTAAATCTCTTCTGAATTTTATCCGTAAGGGGTTGAAAATTAAAAATGCATCTTTCTTTTTGGTCCTTCACTATATAAACTCCTAGATAACAAACCTTTTCTTTCACAGGAATACCGTGAATAAAGGAGTCATTGCAGTTTTTTATGGCCAAAAGCTCACATTTTTGAACATTTAAATGCAAAAAAATTCAATAACACTTATTGCCAAAGGGATCTGCATAGCATCCCTAGGAAAGAGGGTTGTGTCATCAGCAAGCTGACTGATAATCACCTCTCTTTCAGCTATAGCTACTCCTTTCAAATTGCTGTTTTTTATGTGAACACAGAGAAGCTGAGCAGCGAGAAGAAAAAGGTAATGTGAAATGGGGCAGCCCTGCCTTATTCCCCTTGAAATTTCAAAACGATGGGTTGCGCCATGATTTAGGATAACAGAACTACTGCCATTTGTGTATAAAGTTCTTATGGAACTACAAAAGAAATCTCCAAATCCAAATTTTTCAAGACACTGAAAAATAAACCCATGCTCTATAGCAGTGGTCACCAACCTCGGTCCTGGAGGGCTGATGTCCTGCAGAGTTTAGCTCCAACCAGGTCCAACACACCTGCCTGACAGTTTCTATTATGCCTAGTGAGACCTTGATTAGCTGGTTCAGGTGTGTTTAATTGGGGTTGGAGCTAAACTCTGCAGGACACCGGCCCTCCAGGACCGAGGTTGGTGACCCATGCTCTATAGTGTCGAAAGCTTTACGAAAATCCAAAAAAAGAATAAAACTATCATCATAAACTAGACTAGAATAATCTAAGATATCTAAAACTAAACGTATATTATTTGATATGTGTCTATTACTGATGAATCCAGACTGAGCTTCATCTATTATAGAACCGAGCACATGTTTTATTCTTTTGGAAAGTATGTGAGCCAAAATCATGTAATCATTATTTACGGTAATAAACTTATTGGGCGCCAATTGTCAATAAAGAGCAAATCTTTGTTCTGTTTAGGAACAAGGGAAATTATTCCTTGAGTCATACTGGGAGGAAGTTTGTGATTTTTAATACTATCGATAAACACTTCCAAAAGAAAAGGGGCAAGAATATCTGAGAATTGTTGGTAGAATTCTGCTGTAATGCCGTCATTGCCAGGTGACTTGTTACATTTGAGATGTTTTATGGCATCAGCTACCTCTTCTAATATTATATCCTGATCACAACAATCTTTTTCTATAGCACTTATTGAATTTACACTTTTTAAGGAGTCTAAGAAAAGAGTGGCAGTATCAGCACAATAGCTGGATTTGTAAAGGTTGGCAAAAAAATTATGACAAAAGTGGGAAATAGTTTGACAATCATCCGTAACATGACCATTGATGCTTAGGTGGTGAATTGTGTTACGTTTACCCCGCTGTCTTTCAAGATTGAAAAAATATGATGAGTTTTGTTCACCTTTTTCTAACCACTTAACTCTTGACCTAACAAATGCCCCTTCTGCTTTACGTTCATAAATCTAATTTATATTGTAGACTAGTCAATCGCAATCTCTCCTCAGGTGAGAGCTTGTTAGGAGATACCATAGAAAGAGAGGTGATTTCAGACACAACTTGCTCCTCTGAAATTCTATTTACTAGAAAGCAAAGCACCATAGGACCTTAGATATTTACCAACTTCATATTTTAAAAGTTCCCAATATCTACCAAAGGCTTCTTCCTTTTTTTGCCAAATTGAAATGTACAGAAATAATTTTTGTAAGTTCTAATTTAACTGAATCGTGTCTTAAGTGAGAATAGTAGTAGTAGTAGTATCTGAGTTGATGTGGTGACGAATAAACGGGTTATTCCCAAATAGGCTATCGGACATCTACTGACCAGTCTCAGACCATGTGGTGGGTTTTCAACTTAACTGGCAGCATACATAAATGTGATTGAGCTGTCATCAGCCAACTAATTTCTTCAATGCCAGTTCGTGATGTTTCCAGTAAGGATGTTTTCTATTGCTCCTCTGTAAAAGCTGACAAGAACTTGGCGTGTGAATTTCTCCTTCTTAAAGGGATAGTTCACCCAAAAATGAAAATTAAGTCATTCATACTCACCCCCATGCTGGACCAACCCCGAAAGACCTTCGTTCATCTTAGGAACACAAATTAAGATATTTTTGATTAAATTTGAGAGCTGGGTCACTCCTCCATAGGCTTCCTAAGGGATTGAAACTTGACGGCCCAGAAAGTCATTGAAGAAAATGTTTAAATATTCCATGCGACTACAGTGGCTCAACAATAAGTTTATCAAGCGACGAGAATACTTTTTGTGCGAAAAACAATACAAAAATAATGACTTTATTCAACTATTCCTTTTCTTCCTTGTAGGCCTTGTAGTTCAAGAGATTTCCACGACGCATGCGCGAGAACTGAGAAGAGGACGTTCTTCTTCTACTACTTCTTGTTAGCTGCTCACTGCTTAGGAGTATTACCGCCACCTACTGTATAAGATGATGTGCTGACATAGCCGGAAGCGCAAAACTTTCTGTTTACAAGCAGAGGAAGACGCGCGCTGTACATAAGCTTTTGAATTCGACACTGATTGTGCTTTAGGTCTCGATATAGTGTTTACAATGGTTAAAAAGTGTGCATTTCCAGGATGTCCGAATCGTGAGAAATCAACCAGAGAACGTAAAAGTGCCTTCCAGTGGCGGCCTTAAGCATCTGGGGGCCGTTCCAATAACTAATATGGGGCCCTACCTACATAAAACATAACCATAGAGCAGAAAAGACAAGGATTCCTGTTGGTTTGCATCAATTGTATATTATTTCATTACGTGCACTTTCAACTTCATGAACAGGCAGCTCAACATATAAATAATACAACCTTATTTGTGACCCTGGACCACAAAAGCAGTCTTATTTGTCCATTTTTTAAAATTGAGAATTATACATCATCTTAAGCCTGAATAAATAAGCTTTCCATTGATGTATGGTATGTTAGGATAGGACAATATTTGGCCGAGATACAACTATTTAATATCTGGAATCTGAGGATGCAAACAAATCTAAATATTGAGAAAATTGCCTTTAAAGGTTTCCATTTCTGTTGGTTATTGTGCTGCATCCACTCACAAAAAAACAATTTTGATATATTTAAGGTAGGAAATTTACTAAATATCTTCATGGATCATTACTTAATATCCTAATGATTTTTGGCATAAAAGAAAAATCGATAAATTTGACCCATACAGTGTTTTGTTGGCTATTCCCACAAATATACCCGTGCTACTTAAGACTGGTTTTGTGATCCAGGGTCACATTTGATTAAAACTATATACAAGTATACAGCGTTTTACGTTGTACCTTGACCTTAAATTACTATTATTTGAAGTTAACATTATACAATATACGTAGACCTACTACACCACAAAACTAGTTGAGGATAAATTCTTTAAAATTGGGGAATCCGTAACGGACGTGAGCGCTCTGAAAGCGGCACTAAAAGACTGCTTTATAACTTTCACAGAGACCTCCAACAGAAAGCACAAAGCCTTTCTTTAAAGTGAATTTCGTTTTGTATTAATTGTATCTTAAAGGGGGGGTGACATGCTATTTCATGCATAGTGAGTTTAACACTGTTAAAGAGTTGGATTCCCATGCTAAACATGGACAAAGTTTGAAAAATTAAGTTGTACGTTTGACTGAGTATTTCTGTTCTCAAAATACTCCTTCCTGGTTGTCAAGTTTCGGAAAGTTTTTTTCGAGTATGGGCGCGTCTGACGTCAGATGCGCCGGAATTTCCTTATACGGTCCTAAGGGCACTTCTCTCGGAAGGGCGCGCGCGCGCGGCTGTAGAGCGATAGCCGTAACCTATGCCCATCAAAGCGCTGTTCATCGGCTGCGCTGCAATATGTCACCAAAGAAGTGTGTTTTCGGTTGCCAAGGCAAGACAACACTGCACAGATTCCCAAAGAATCAAGCGTTAAGGGACCAGTGGATGGAGTTTGTTTTTCCAGAACATCAACACAGTTGTAAAAGTGTTCTTGTTTGTTCCATGCATTTCGAGGATGATTTTTTTATAAACAAGGCCCAGTTCAAAGCCGGATTTGCTAATCGTTTAGTTCTTAAGGATGGAGCAGTCCCAACACTAAAGGCTAACGGTCTTGCGTTGGAACTGCAGGCGGTGAGTAGAACTGCTTCAAATATCTGTGTGTGTCTATCGGCGTGTAACTGAAGCACAGCAAGTAGGCTAAATAACTGGAGCATGCGATGTATGGTGTGTGTTTGTTTATTTGTTTAGGTGGCTACTGTAGGTGTATGTTTGTTTATTGTAAAACCAAATTATGTCTTCATAAATCACGAGTAGACACACAAATGTTCTAAAACTCACGACTTTTTTGATCGGTGAGTGATGTAACGCCGCCTTCACACTGGCAGTTGAAATCAGCTCCGTAATACGCAATACGTTCCCAGCGGCCGTCGTACTACACCGTGAAAAGCGTCGGAAGCGAGTAGAACAAAAATGGCGGAGAGATTAGAAAGGTTGATTCTGTCAGAATGTACAATTCTGTATGATCTCTCTGATGAGGGTTATAGAGACATAAATAGGAAGGCTGCTGCGTGGAGGAAAGTTGCTCAGGACGTTATGTCAGGTTGGATATAAATGTGATTATAGCCTACATTTTAATTGTATTAACTGCCCTAATAACGTTCTAAAATCATGAAAATAAAAAAATGACATGACAACTTATCGTTATAAAATCATTATTTATTGTATTAAAAGTTAAGAATTCAGGTTTGTGTATCAGTACCATAGCAACGCTTAACTTCCGCTGGAATTGTCGGATAGGAACCGTCCGTAGCTTTTCGCAAGAGTTCAATTTTTTGAACGCATCCGGATGGCCAACGGACACGATTTTCTTCGCACCACACTCAGTCGGACCCGTTACGGACCCATTCGCATGCGGTCTGCGAATCTCCATAGGAAATGAATGACTTCCGGTTGTTTCGCTGCCGTATCGGAGCTGATTTCAACTGCCAGTGTGAAGTCGGCGTAATAGAATGACTGCTGCGCTTGACAGGGCGCAAACAAGCAGAGAGAGAGAGAGAGAGAGAGAGAGAGAGAGACAGACAGACAGACAGACAGACCCCCGGCCGCACGACAACACGAGCACTGTCTTGCTCTCTCTCCCTCGCAAATATTAATCAAAATCAATCGACAAGATAGTAAAAGGTCGGAAAAAAACACGGTTTCACGTGGGACATTCGGAGATTTTTAGAGATTAAAGACTCTATGAACAACATCTCAATGAACAACATCTCAACACTAAATTATAAAGGCCTGTCTCATATAGACGCCGGTAATTTGGGCAAATAAAAGCCCGGGCTATTATTTGAAGTTTTACGGTATTTAAGACCTGGAAAAGAAAGGAGACACTGACCTGTCAAAAGGCTCCCCAGTTTCTCGCTGACGATCGGTAATAGTTGATAAATTAAACTTTTCCCAAAGGGAGTAGGCCCACAACATCACCTCCATTCAAAATGTTTAATACACACTCTTCTTGTTCGGGCTTCAGTTTGCTAATGCCGGGATTCCGGGAATATTCTCCACAACAGAGCGAATTGCATCCGCATCTCCATATCCGCGGTCGTTTTCGATTTCTCTGACCTAATCTTAAACTCGGCGCTTAGCAACTACGTCACGGCTTTCAGCCCGCCCTCTGTTCGTTGATTGGTCCGGCTGTTTTCAGGCCGGAGGAAAACAGAAAGATAGGCTGCTATCTCAGACTGACTACAAGAGCGAAATGAAATTAGCGGAAGTAGGAACAGGCTACAAATTTGCTGCTGCGTTATACGAAAACGGTTTTGTCTATCGTCACGAAATCCATAACTTTTAGTCGGCATGGTCTGCAAATGATACGATTCGAATTTGGTGAAAACCGGACGAATGGTCTAGGAGGAGTTCGAAAAAGAAGGTTTTGAAAGTAAATAAAGATGGCGGACAGGAAGTTCGTCCAAGTACGTCAAATCTGGTATCAATGACTACGTTTACATGCAGCCAATTTTCGGGTTATGGTCGGGTTAAGGTCACTATTCGGGTTTCTGAAACATTAGGAATAACCCGTTTACATGCGTGAGCAGAGAGAGTTTCTCCTGTATACATGGAATTGCAATATCCCGATGTAAACGGCGACGCACGGTTACCCCTTATTTACACTGCACACGAGTGCGGCGCATTACGGCTCCGACAAGGTTTTATTCCGTCCTCCACGCGGTATCAACTCACACCAGGAGCGTTTCAGAAGCAAAGCGACTGGATGCGCGAGACCACGTGATTTACCTGTCCGACGTGGTTTTTCTTGATTTTTGGGTTTCTACCATAGACTGTAAAAAAAAAAAAATAGGTTCTACCTTACAGTCTATGTTTCTACCAAGGATATATTGGTGTACAATACCATTAGGAGTTTGCACAGGGTGTTTATTTTGAAATTGACAGGATATTATTACTTTTATTTTGTATTTACGGTGCGGCTTGGACGCGGCATCCGTCAAAAATAGACTAGGCGCCTATATTTAGCGAAGCGGCGCGGAGAGCCGCTTATGGGAAGCATCTGAAACGCGCCGCTTCGCGGCCGGTATAAACACACGCATTGACTAGAATGGGCGCGATCAGCTCCGGTAGCCGTGTCGCAGCCGTAACGCGCCGCACACGTATGCAGTGTAAATGTATGGCGTCCCGAACGATTCTTTAATATGACTTTGCAACATGCACTCGTCTCAATGAACGTGACGTCTGCGTCTGCAAAACGTGACGTCTGCGTCTGCCGAACGTCTCGTCTGCGTCTGCCACATCACTCGCTCGTGTACCGAACGTCTCGTCTGCGTCTGCGGAACGTCTCGTCTGCGTCTGCTGCAGAGGGGTTTCCAGCACATTTCACACATTTATTCATTCTTTGTTATTTTCCCCTACTGATCTTCAGTTGTATTTTATTAGCAATTAAGTGATTTTTACCTTGCTTATATAGGCCTAGGCCTAGCTTTTTATTCCAAATAGTAAATATGAATTTACACAAATTATATAACTTGGTATAATATAATTAAGACTGTTAACAGAAGTATATAAAACAGTTACACCTCAAAAGAGAAAGGCGATCACAGTTTATTATTATTAGGCTATTATTATTATTATTATTTAGACTATGTCTTTGCTGGTGCATAAAAGCATAAGATTATTTATAGATAAAGCTATTTTATTTTTTCCCCATCTGTGAATTGATCTGTTCTCAAATCTTTTAATTCTGCCTTTACACTATATTTACCTGCACTAAATAACATGCTACTTACGGTTTGCTCCTGTCTGCCTCGCTGCCTGCTGTTGTGTGTGAGTGTGTTTGCTCCGAGGCTGTTAGCTCCGTCTAAGCCTCGCATTTCTTTCTGTTTTGAACCATCGTTTACTATCATTTCTAGTTGTTTATACTACTAATTACAGGTTACCTAACATCGCTAGCTTCCGTTATTGTTAGCACAACACGCTAGTATCTCGCTAGCCTGTTAAGGCGCCCCCCGTGCGCTCAGTTATTTATTTATTTTTCTCGTGCGCGCCCGCACATCTGAGTTCATAAAAAGCCCAGGTGAGTAAGAATCAGTCAACAAACACGGTGAGTAATGTCTTGTCCTGTTATTGTCACTTGCACATCATGCCATATGTTTACCATAGCCTTCCCCGTCGGCATAGGGTTTATATGTGATAAATGCAAGGAGACAGTCAGGCTGACGGAGAAGATTTCAGAATTAGAGACACGCATCCAAACTTTAATTGAGGATAGTAAGTGTGCTCGAGCTTTAGATACTACTTTGGATGCGCCTAGCATAGTGAACCATTTACATGATTCGGTTCCGGCTGAGTTATTGCCTGTGCAGCCAGGCAGATGGGTGTCGGTGAGAAATCGCTCTAGTCGCGGATCAAAAAACCACTCTTCTGTTCCGGTTACCATAACAAATCGATTTGCCCCTCTCAGTGAAACACCCACTGAGAATGCTGTTGATTGTGCCCTGGTAATTGGCGATTCTATTACACGGAACGTGAAAATAGAGACACCAGCCACCATAGTCACATGTTTGCCGGGAGCCAGAGCGCCTGACATCAAATCAAATTTAAAAGTGCTGGCTAATGCTAATCGTAAATTCTCTAAGATTGTTATTCACGTCGGCACTAATGATGTTCGACTTCGCCAGTCGGAGATCACCAAAATTAATATTAAAGAGGTGTTTGAACTCGCAAGTACGATGTCAGGCACTGTAATCTGCTCTGGCCCCCTTCCTGTTCGAAGGAGTGATGAGATAGTTAGTAGATTGTGTTCACTCAATGGCTGGTTGTCTAATTGGTGTCCGCAACATAATATAGAATTCATAGACAATTGGAAAAGTTTTTGGGGCAAGCCTGACCTGTTGAAAAGAGATGGTATTCATCCCACCTGGGATGGTGCTGCTCTTCTCTCTAGTAATTTGGCTCATAGTCTTAGAGATAAAACATGACAATCTGGGGCTCAGGTCAGGAAGCAGACAAACTGGCTAAACCGACCGTCTGCTAGCGGCCTCACGTCACCAAGGTCAGATAAATCTCATCACATAGAGACTCTTTCACCTAGATATCATCATATAGAGACTGTGTCTGTTCCCCGAATTTGGAAATCCAAAAAACTGCCAAACCTTTCTAAGGTTAAAAATCTAATTGATGTTCAACAAATAAAAAACAGATATAATACAGATGAGCAAACGATAAAGCTTGGGTTGCTGAATATTCGATCCCTTAATTCAAAATCGCTCATAGTTAATGATAAGATTAAAGACTATAACCTAGATGTGCTGTGTTTGACAGAAACCTGGCTAAAACCAAACGATTACATTACTTTAAATGAGTCCACTCCGCAAGATTATTGTTATAAACATGAGCCTCGTCCGAAAGGCAAAGGGGGAGGTGTTGCTGTAATTTATAGTAATATTCTGAAAACCACTAAGAAATCTAGTTTTAAATATACTTCTTTTGAAGTGTTGGTGCTTAATGTAAAAATTTATAGTGTAAACAATAAATCACGTTTGAGAATTCTGCTGGCTACTGTATACAGGCCACCAGGGCACCATAAAGACTTTATCAAAGAATTTGCTGACTTTCTATCAGAATTAATATTGACTGCAGATAAAGTCCTAATTGTTGGTGATTTTAATATACATGTAGATAATGAAAAAGATGCATTGGGATTGGCATTTAAAGACATTATAAACTCAATTGGAGTGAGACAACACGTGTCAGGACCTACTCATTGTCGTAATCATACTCTTGATCTAATATTATCACATGGAATAGATGTTGATGGCGTTGAAATTCTGCAGCAGAGCGACGACATCTCCGATCACTATCTAGTCTCGTGTAAATTACATTTAGCCAAGGCTGCAAAGCCAACTCCATGTTATAAATATGTTAGACCTATCACTTCTGCCACTAAAGATTGCTTTATCAATAATCTTCCAAATCAGTTTCATAATCTCAGCATCCCAGATAGCTTAGAAGAACTTGATATTGCAACAGAAACTTTTAACTCTCTCTTTTCCAGCACTTTAGACACAGTAGCTCCGCTGCGCTTAAAGAAGATCAAAGAAAATAGTCCAACGCCGTGGTACAATGAGCACACCCGGGCCCTTAAGAGAGCAGCCAGAAAAATGGAGCGAAACTGGAAGAAAACAAAACTAGAGGTATTTCGGATTTCATGGAAGGAGAGCTCGATTGCTTACAGAGAGGCCTTAAAAGATGCTAGAACTAATTATTTTTCAACCCTATTAGAAGAAAATAAACATAATCCTAGGTATTTATTTGAACAAGTGACTAAACTAACGAAAAAGAAAGCTTCAAGCCCAGAAGTTTATAAGAAACACAGCAGTAATGACTTTATGAACTTCTTCACTTATAAGATTGATAATATCAGGGACAAAATTATAACTATGCAACCGTCTACTACAGTATCGCATCAGGGAGTATATTGTAGTCTCTGTGAGGAACATTTTGATTCATTTGTTGCTATAGGAGAGGAAGAATTTTGCAAAATTGTTAATTCATCTAAATCGACAACTTGTATGCTAGACCCTATACCGACTAAGCTACTGAAAGAGATGCTTCCAGAGGTCATAGATCCTCTTCTAGATATCATTAATTCATCTTTGTCATTAGGATACGTACCAAAAACCTTTAAGTTGGCTATGATTAAACCGCTTGTTAAAAAACCACAACTTGATCCTACAGAATTAGTCAATTACAGGCCGATCTCGAATCTGCCTTTTCTGTCAAAGATACTAGAAAAAGCAGTATCCTCACAACTGTGTTGCTTTTTAGAAAGAAATAATATCTGCGAGGATTTTCAGTCCGGATTTAGACCGTACCATAGTACTGAGACTGCTCTCATTAAAGTCACAAATGATTTGCTCCTATCATCCGATCGTGGTTGTATCTCTCTATTAGTGTTACTTGATCTTAGTGCTGCATTTGATACTATCGACCACAACATTCTTTTAAATAGACTAGAAAACTATGTTGGCATTAGCGGAATTGCACTAGCATGGTTTAAATCATACTTATCTGACCGATATCAGTTTGTAGCAGTAAATGAAGAGATGTCTTATCGATCACAAGTTCAGTATGGCGTACCACAAGGCTCAGTACTAGGACCGCTGCTCTTCACTCTGTACATGCTACCATTAGGAGATATAATTAGGAAATATGGAATTAGCTTTCACTGTTATGCTGATGATACTCAGCTGTATATTTCTTCAAAACCTAACGAAACTTACCAATTCACAAAATTAACGAAATGCATAGCTGATATAAAAAATTGGATGACCAGTAATTTCCTATTACTAAATTCTGAAAAAACAGAGATTCTAATCATTGGACAAAAAACTTCCTCACCTAATAACCTAGAATACTGTCTAACACTTGATGGCTGCTCTGTTAAGTCTTCGACGTTAGTTAGGAACCTGGGTGTGCTCTTTGATACCAATCTTTCATTTGAAAGTCACGTGTCTAGTATCTGTAAAACCGCATTTTTCCATCTTAAAAATATATCTAAATTACGTCATATGCTCTCACTGACAAATGCGGAACAATTAGTTCATGCGTTCATGACCTCAAGGCTAGATTATTGTAATGCTCTACTGGGTGGTTGCCCTGCACGCTTATTAAACAAACTACAGCTAGTTCAAAATGCAGCCGCTAGAGTTCTTACCAGAACCAGGAAGTATGACCATATTAGCCCGGTTCTGTCAACACTGCATTGGCTGCCTATTAAACATCGTATAAATTTTAAAATATTGCTGATTACTTACAAAGCACTAAATGGTTTCGCTCCCCAGTACTTGAGCGAGCTCTTAACGCATTATAGTCCTTCACGTCTATTGCGATCTCAAAATTCTGGCCAGTTGATAATACCTAGAATATCAAAATCGACTGCTGGCGGTAGATCCTTTTCCTATTTAGCACCAAAACTTTGGAACAATCTTCCTAACACGGTCCGGGAAGCAGATACAGTCTGTCAGTTTAAATCTAGACTAAAAACACATCTCTTTGGCTTAGCATACACATAACACATTATAGATTTCTATAATTCAATGTTAGGCTGCATAGATTAGATCAGCCGGAACCGGGAACACTTCCCATAATTCCTGATGTACTTTGTACATCATAAGAAGGATGGCGTCTACGCTAATATTAGTCTCTCTGTTTATCCCGAGGTTTACCGCAGACCGCCGGATCCAGGGCATATCCAGATCTGATGAAGGACCATCACATGGACACGTCGACACGCATTATCAGGGCTGTGAAGGTCCATGGACACCTCACCACTCATCTCCTCACCGGCCGGATGACCCAACCCAACCAGATGAACTGGATAATATTGTGAAAGTTCTGATCCCATCTGACTCCTGGCATTATGCTGCCTAACTCATAATCATACACTGTTCATTCGTTGGCCAAAGGAGGACTGGCCCCCCGACTGAGCCTGGGTTCTCCCAAGGTTTTTTTCTCCATTCTGTCACCTGATGGAGTTTTGGTTCCTTGCCACTGTTGCCTTCGCCTTTTGGCTTGCTTAGTTGGGGACATTTAATTTTCAATTGAACAATACTATTACAACATTGTTTTCCTGTTATCTCTGTAAAGCTGCTTTGAAACAATTTGTATTGTAAAAAGCGCTATATAAATAAAGGTGACTTGACTTGACTTGACTACTATCTCGCTGATTCTACACCTTCACTAAGCCGTTGAACAGTGGCGACCTTAAGCATCTGGTAGCCCGTTTCAATAACTAATATGGGGCCCTACCCAGTACCCACATAAAACATAATAGAGCAGAAAAGGCAAGGAATCCTGTTGGTTGTATATTTGTATTGTATAATTGTATATTATTTTATTACGTGCACTTTCAGCTTCATGAACAGGCAGCTCAACATATAAATAATCCAACCTTATTTGATTAAAACTATATGTATACAGCGTTTTACGTTGGAATAAGCCTCTCCCTTAAATTACTATTATTTGAAGTTAACATTATACAATATACGTAGACCTACCTACTACACCACAAAACGAGTTAAGGATAAATTATTTAAAATTGGGGAATCCGTTACGGACGTGATCGCTCTGAAAGCGGCACTAAAAGACTGCTTTAAAACTTTCAGAGACCTCGATCAGAAAGCACAAAGCCTTTCTTTAAAGTGAATTTCGTTTTGTTTTAATTGTATCTTAATTTTAATCAATGTTTCATCAACCAAGAACATTTCAAAACGAAAGAAAACAGACTGCTTTCTGTTTATGTAATCCGTATATGTGCATTTCTCTCTGGCGCGTTCACTGCGAAGATCACGATCAGCATCGTCAACTTCATCTTTGCAGGCGACAATGACACAAAAAACAATTAAATTGTGTCCTTGCTATAGTCCTATTCAACATATTCAAAATCATTACTTTTGCCGGTTCTTTGTGACAACATTTAGGTGCTTTATTGTCAGCGCCATCCTTACATTACATGAACGCGTCACCACACAACATCAGCACCGAAAACATGGGGATTTTTTACAATAAATTACAAGCTGCTAGTGACGTTATTTAGTTAATCGCCTGTCGCAAGTGTAAATGCAAAGTTGCAAAGCTGATTATATCATGGTAAAACTGAATTAATTTACAAAATAGTTTTCCTTTGTATTTCAGCACTTCGTGAATGGACAGCGACTCTTAAAATAGCACGTATAACGTCTCCGTTCTCGCGCGTTCATGTTAAGTGCATTTTTGGGAAACGCTCGTGGAATTGCAGAGAGCGTTCGTAACCTTGCACGTAGAGAGTGCTCTTAAGAGCGAATATACATCGTTATCGGGAAACCCGGCCCAGGCTATTATAGTCAAACTTGCATGTCTCAGACTATAACTTAGCCTACTTTTTTCTCATACCTGCTAATTTTATTTAGTTTCCCCAATTAATTCAGATTTGCATCATTTGGCATAATGTTTTTACAATGACAGATTGTAATTGTATTATTTTTCGGATATTAGACATGATGTTTTAATAATAATTAGTAATCATAGTTTTATATAGCCTAGGCCTATATATAAAAATATATTTTTTCAATTATTTTCTTCTATTTAAAGGATATACAGAAACAGTTTTCTAGTTTACCAAAGTGCTGTAGCCTAGGCCTTTTACATTTATAAAAAATTAAAACACAATAACAACCCCAACAATATAAAAATGCAATGGCCTATATCAATTTTGTTTCTTCATAATTCTATCTTTGTGGGGGCATTTGGCCCTCAAAATGTGTGTTAAACAAGAACACACACACATATCCTATATAAAAATCACAGACGCAGACGTCACGTTCACTGAGACGAGTGCATGCTGCAAAGTCATATTAAAGAGCCGATCAGAATGCCGCTGACACACTGCACTGAGTCGTGTTGTACTGTGAATCGCGTGTTAAATGCGTGTTAGAGAAAAAAACAATAAATAACTTCACTGCCACACGTGAATGACGCGTGACGTCTGGACTCGACACTTCACTGCCACGCGTGTTTTGCGTGACGTCTGCGTGACGTCTGCGTCACGTCTGCGTCTTAAATTTAATAGAAATGAATAGGAGAATAAAAAAAAAATTAAGACGTTGAGTGAGACGTTCACTGAGACGAGTGTATGTTGCAAAGTTATAATAAAGAGCCGTTCGGAACGCCATATTATGGCGCTCCAAATGTTTTATTCGGCGACGAGACTGACAAGCACGACAGATAACACACGTGTATACGTGCGTGTACGTCTCCATTTGTTTTATATGGAGACGTACACGCAAATATCACGTCACGTAGACACGTCAATAACGTGTAGCTGTTGATCTATGCAGACGTCACGGCGGCGTCACGTTAGAAGTGTATGGAAGTAAACGTGTGGATTATGGCGTTCCGATCGGCTCTTTATTATAACTTTGCAACATACACTCGTCTCAGTGAACGTCTCACTCAACGTCTTAATTTTTTTTTTATTCTCCTATTCATTTCTATTAAATTTAAGACGCAGACGTGACGCAGACGTCACGCAGACGTCACGCAAATCACGCGTGGCAGTGAAGTGTCGAGTCCAGACGTCACGCGTCATTCACGTGTGGCAGTGGAGTTATTTATTGTTTTTTTCTCTAACACGCATTTAACACGCGATTCACAGTACAACACGGCTCAGTGCAGTGTGTCAGCGGCATTCTGATCGGCTCTTTAATATGACTTTGCAGCATGCACTCGTCTCAGTGAACGTGACGTCTGCGTCTGTGATTTATATATAGGATATGTGTGTGTGTTCTTGTTTAACACACATTTTGAGGGCCAAATGCCCCCACAAAGATAGAATTATGAAGAAACAAAATTGATATAGGCCATTGCATTTTTATATTGTTGGGGTTGTTATTGTGTTTTATTTTTTTTTATAAATGTAAAAGGCCTAGGCTACAGCACTTTGGTAAACTAGAAAACTGTTTCTGTATATCCTTTAAATAGAAGAAAATAATTGAACAATTATATTTTTATATATAGGCCTAGGCTATATAAAACTATGATTACTAATTATTATTAAAACATCATGTCTAATATCCGAAAAATAATACAATTACAATCTGTCATTGTAAAAACATTATGCCAAATGATGCAAATCTGAATTAATTGGGGAAACTAAATAAAATTTGCAGGTATGAGAAAAAAGTAGGCTAAGTTATAGTCTGAGACATGCAAGTTTGACTATAATAGCCTGGGCCGGGTTTCCCGATAACGATGTATATTCGCTCTTAAGAGCACTCTCTACGTGCAAGGTTACGAACGCTCTCTGCAATTCCACGAGCGTTTCCCAAAAATGCACTTAACATGAACGCGCGAGAACGGAGACGTTATACATGCTATTTTAAGAGTCGCTGTCCATTCGCGAAGTGCTGAAATACAAATGAAAACTATTTTGTAAATTAATTCAGTTTTACCATGATATAATCAGCTTTGCAACTTTGCATTTACACTTGCGACAGGCGATTAACTAAATAACGTCACTATAGCAGCTTGTAATTTATTGTAAAAAATCCCCATGTTTTCGGTGCTGATGTTGTGGTGACGCGTTCATGTAATGTAAGGATGGCGCTGACAATAAAGCACCTAAATGTTGTCACAAAGAACCGGCAAAAGTAATGATTTTGAATATGTTGAATAGGCCTATAGCAAGGACACAATTTAATTGTTTATTAACATGTTTTCTGTGTCATTGTCGCCTGCAAAGATGAAGTTGACGATGCTGATCGTGGTCTTCGCAGTGAACGCGCCAGAGAGAAATGCACATTTCATACGGATTACATAAACAGAGAGCAGTCTGTTTTCTTTCGTTTTGAAATGTTCTTGGTTGATAAAACATTGATTAAAATTAAGATACAATTAAAACAAAACGAAATTCACTTTAAAGAAAGGCTTTGTGCTTTCTGTTCGAGGTCTCTGAAAGTTTTAAAGCAGTCTTTTAGTGCCGCTTTCAGAGCGATCACGTCCGTAACGGATTCCCCAATTTTAAATAATTTATCCTTAACTCGTTTTGTGGTGTAGTAGGTAGGTCTACGTATATTGTATAATGTTAACTTCAAATAATAGTAATTTAAGGGAGAGGCTTATTCCAACGTAAAACGCTGTATACATATAGTTTTAATCAAATAAGGTTGGATTATTTATATGTTGAGCTGCCTGTTCATGAAGCTGAAAGTGCACGTAATAAAATAATATACAATTGATGCAAACCAACAGGATTCCTTG
Source organism: Chrosomus eos (assembly GCA_036326025.1). Taxonomy (NCBI): domain Eukaryota; kingdom Metazoa; phylum Chordata; class Actinopteri; order Cypriniformes; family Leuciscidae; genus Chrosomus; species Chrosomus eos. The sequence goes on along the minus strand of CM070838.1, from coordinate 3,294,556 downwards.
CCTTTTCTGCTCTATTATGTTTTATTTGGGTACTGGGTAGGGCCCCATATTAGTTATTGAAACGGGCTACCAGATGCTTAAGGTCGCCACTGTTCAACGGCTTAGTGAAGGTGTAGAATCAGCGAGATAGTAGCATGTTATTTAGTGCAGGTAAATATAGTGTAAAGGCAGAATTAAAAGATTTGAGAACAGATCAATTCACAGATGGGGAAAAAATAAAATAGCTTTATCTATAAATAATCTTATGCTTTTATGCACCAGCAAAGACATAGTCTAAATAATAATAATAATAGCCTAATAATAATAAACTGTGATCGCCTTTCTCTTTTGAGGTGTAACTGTTTTATATACTTCTGTTAACAGTCTTAATTATATTATACCAAGTTATATAATTTGTGTAAATTCATATTTACTATTTGGAATAAAAAGCTAGGCCTAGGCCTATATAAGCAAGGTAAAAATCACTTAATTGCTAATAAAATACAACTGAAGATCAGTGGGGGAAAATAACAAAGAATGAATAAATGTGTGAAATGTGCTGGAAACCAGAGCCGATCTGCCCTATACGCTCACTACGCAAGATGCGTAGGGCCCCGCAGTTTACTCAAGGCCCCGCCTCCCCCACTTGTCATAGCGCGTCAATTAATGTTTACAACATCAATGACAAAATTAAGCGAAACTATCCTTCTGGTCACAAAAAGAGAGAGAGAAAAAAAGAGAGTGAATTGCGGGAACAACAATCAGGTAAACTTGTGTTCTAAACTTGTGTTCACAAGTTTGATGTCAGCAAAGTTAAGTTTATGTGCATTTCTATTGTGTTTTTTAAAGTGCAACGGCTCGGAAAAGATAACCGCGTCGCGTGTGTTATCATGCGTTCATATGCGCGACTGCGCGTGCACGAAATGAAACGCGCATTTTTCAAGCAGAAATATATGTGGAGACCAGACATACTGTACAATATATGGGCGTGAATGATGGCACTCCTCATCAAAGTACACATTATACACACTTTTAAAACAAGACACTGATTATAGTCTCAGTTAATGTGTAGTAACTCTAAACAACTGCACTAATTATGCAAGATGAAAAGCAATGTATTGACAATTTGACATTGATTGACTTTGATTTATTGGCTATATTGAATTTAAAATGTTGATTAGCTGGACATACTGGTCAATATGGATGCACATCCCTCAGTAAATAATAACCATAAATCAAGAATTGCTTCAACATGCATAATAAAAAAAACTTTAACATGCTATGGCAAGCCATTTTAGCTTTTATTCATTCACAGTTTATGCATTTTTGATATCAATAATTCTTTTTTTTTTTTTTTACTATTTGCAATGTGAATTCTTGATTATTTTTACTGGTAGCGCCCCTTAGTTACATTTTTATCTACCAATGTCTATTTTTGATATCAGGAATTACATGTTCACTTGTACAAAAGTTAATTCTTGATATCAATGATGTCATTCACTCACAGGGGTTATTGATATCTGCATCACAATATTCACTTGTTATCTTAATATTCTATAGAAAATACTCTATTCAGTAAATATCATTCTGTTCTATATTGTTGTACTTATTCTTTGACTGTTTTGTTTAAAGGAGGGAGGATACTGGGAGCACTGAAGTGTCAGGTGTGACTGTGGCAATGGCAAATGGTTTACATATCTCACGGCGTCACGGGTCAGGTAGAGGGCCCCTAAGCAGAATTTTGCTTAGGGCCCCAGGGAGGTCAGGATCGGCACTGCTGGAAACCCCTCTGCAGCAGACGCAGACGAGACGTTCCGCAGACGCAGACGAGACGTTCGGCAGACGTAGACGTCACGTTTTGCAGACGCAGACGTCACGTTCATTGAGACGAGTGCATGTTGCAAAGTATGGCGCTCCAAATGTTTTATTCGGCGACGAGACTCACAAGCACGACAGATAACACACGTGTATACGTGCGTGTACGTCTCCATTTGTTTTATATGGAGACGTACACGCAAATATCACGTCACGTAGACACGTCAATAACGTGTAGCTGTTGATCTATGCAGACGTCACGGCGGCGTCACGTTAGAAGTGTATGGAAGTAAACGTGTATGGCGTCCCGAACGATTCTTTAATATGACTTTGCAACATGCACTCGTCTCAATGAACGTGACGTCTGCGTCTGCAAAACGTGACGTCTGCGTCTGCCGAACGTCTCGTCTGCGTCTGCCACATCACTCGCTCGTGTGCCGAACGTCTCGTCTGCGTCTGCGGAACGTCTCGTCTGCGTCTGCTGCAGAGGGGTTTCCAGCACATTTCACACATTTATTCATTCTTTGTTATTTTCCCCCACTGATCTTCAGTTGTATTTTATTAGCAATTAAGTGATTTTTACCTTGCTTATATAGGCCTACTAGGCCTAGCTTTTTATTCCAAATAGTAAATATGAATTTACACAAATTATATAACTTGGTATAATATAATTAAGACTGTTAACAGAAGTATATAAAACAGTTACACCTCAAAAGAGAAAGGCGATCACAGTTTATTATTATTAGGCTATTATTATTATTATTATTTAGACTATGTCTTTGCTGGTGCATAAAAGCATAAGATTATTTATAGATAAAGCTATTTTATTTTTTCCCCATCTGTGAATTGATCTGTTCTCAAATCTTTTAATTCTGCCTTTACACTATATTTACCTGCACTAAATAACATGCTACTATCTCGCTGATTCTACACCTTCACTAAGCCGTTGAACAGTGGCGACCTTAAGCATCTGGTAGCCCGTTTCAATAACTAATATGGGGCCCTACCCAGTACCCACATAAAACATAATAGAGCAGAAAAGGCAAGGAATCCTGTTGGTTGTATATTTGTATTGTATATTATTTTATTACGTGCACTTTCAGCTTCATGAACAGGCAGCTCAACATATAAATAATCCAACCTTATTTGATTAAAACTATATGTATACAGCGTTTTACGTTGGAATAAGCCTCTCCCTTAAATTACTATTATTTGAAGTTAACATTATACAATATACGTAGACCTACCTACTACACCACAAAACGAGTTAAGGATAAATTATTTAAAATTGGGGAATCCGTTACGGACGTGATCGCTCTGAAAGCGGCACTAAAAGACTGCTTTAAAACTTTCAGAGACCTCGATCAGAAAGCCCAAAGCCTTTCTTTAAAGTGAATTTCGTTTTGTTTTAATTGTATCTTAATTTTAATCAATGTTTCATCAACCAAGAACATTTCAAAACGAAAGAAAACAGACTGCTTTCTGTTTATGTAATCCGTATGAAATGTGCATTTCTCTCTGGCGCGTTCACTGCGAAGATCACGATCAGCATCGTCAACTTCATCTTTGCAGGCGACAATGACACAGAAAACATGTTAATAAACAATTAAATTGTGTCCTTGCTATAGGCCTATTCAACATATTCAAAATCATTACTTTTGCCGGTTCTTTGTGACAACATTTAGGTGCTTTATTGTCAGCGCCATCCTTACATTACATGAACGCGTCACCACAACATCAGCACTGAAAACATGGGGATTTTTTACAATAAATTACAAGCTGCTAGTGACGTTATTTAGTTAATCGCCTGTCGCAAGTGTAAATGCAAAGTTGCAAAGCTGATTATATCATGGTAAAACTGAATTAATTTACAAAATAGTTTTCATTTGTATTTCAGCACTTCGCGAATGGACAGCGACTCTTAAAATAGCACGTATAACGTCTCCGTTCTCGCGCGTTCATGTTAAGTGCATTTTTGGGAAACGCTCGTGGAATTGCAGAGAGCGTTCGTAACCTTGCACGTAGAGAGTGCTCTTAAGAGCGAATATACATCGTTATCGGGAAACCCGGCCCAGGCTATTATAGTCAAACTTGCATGTCTCAGACTATAACTTAGCCTACTTTTTTCTCATACCTGCTAATTTTGTTTAGTTTCCCCAATTAATTCAGATTTGCATCATTTGGCATAATGTTTTTACAATGACAGATTGTAATTGTATTATTTTTCGGATATTAGACATGATGTTTTAATAATAATTAGTAATCATAGTTTTATATAGCCTAGGCCTATATATAAAAATATATTTTTTCAATTATTTTCTTCTATTTAAAGGATATACAGAAACAGTTTTCTAGTTTACCAAAGTGCTGTAGCCTAGGCCTTTTACATTTATAAAAAATTAAAACACAATAACAACCCCAACAATATAAAAATGCAATGGCCTATATCAATTTTGTTTCTTCATAATTCTATCTTTGTGGGGGCATTTGGCCCTCAAAATGTGTGTTAAACAAGAACACACACACATATCCTATATAAAAATCACAGACGCAGACGTCACGTTCATTGAGACGAGTGCATGCTGCAAAGTCATATTAAAGAGCCGATCAGAATGCCGCTGACACACTGCACTGAGCCGTGTTGTACTGTGAATCGCGTGTTAAATGCGTGTTAGAGAAAAAAACAATAAATAACTTCACTGCCACACGTGAATGACGCGTGACGTCTGGACTCGACACTTCACTGCCACGCGTGTTTTGCGTGACGTCTGCGTGACGTCTGCGTCTTAAATTTAATAGAAATGAATAGGAGAATAAAAAAAAAATTAAGACGTTGAGTGAGACGTTCACTGAGACGAGTGTATGTTGCAAAGTTATAATAAAGAGCCGTTCGGAACGCCATAAACGTGTGGATTACGTCTTAACGTCTGCCCGTCTGCATTTATGGTCTGCATACGTCTGCACGTCTGCCCGTCTGCACGTCTGCCCGTCTGCCCGTCTGCACGTCTGCCCGTCTGCACGTCTGCACGTCTGCACGCCTGATATCTATTTTTCCTGATTTTCTCATACATTCACTGTTATAGATGAGAAAAAATACCAAGTAAAACACACATTTGTAAATATTTATTTTAATGTTTCTGTAATTAGCAGTCTTTAGCTTTAAAAAAAGAATCATTAGAAAACCAGAATGCCTGTAAATAAACAATATGTTAATGACATTTCACACAATAAAAAAAATAGTTCCAAACAGCACCACAGCAGAACAATTGCAATTGTCTAAAATGAGTAGTTGCGTGGATATTAAATAATAAAATAATTATTATAATAAAAAATAATAAATATATAGCCTCTTTGTGTTTTTGAAAGAATAGGTTGAACATTAACCAGTAATGTCAATAGAACAGTGCCTTGCCGCCATCTACTGGCGGTTTTTATATTTATATTTAGTAGTTTCATATTTGTTTGGCCGAGTTCCTTTAATTTCGGCATTTACTCGGTTTAAATGAGCTTGCTAGAAGTTATGCCGTCATATTTCGCGTCCTATGATGTTGCTCTTATGCTGTTCACTGTTCATAATCAACATAAATGAAATAAAACAACAAAAGCCTATTATAATATTTAAACAAATGTGAAACTGGCAAAGAGCGGATATTGAGCGGACAGTCACGGTGAAAAGTAACTTGAAACTTGTTTTTAAATGGGAAGCGCGTCTTGGTTCCCCCTCAGCCTGTCAGAAAATTAATAGGCTATAGATGCTTTATTACACAAAACGAAACGTTGAAACATTATCATATTTAGAAATTACTATGTGCTACATGGGGCTGCACGATAGTGAAGAAAATGCGATAGGCTATATTATCTTTAAAATAGGCTATATTTAAAATTATATAACCCATGTAGGCCTACGTGTTTCACAATCTTTTTGTGACAAGAAAACTTCTATAAAGTGAACATCAGAGTGTTTTATAAGAAGCGCTATTTTAACATCAATATAAACCACGGGGTTTGTTCAGGTTATCCTACATATTTAACAACAGAAACTGAATCAAATGTTAAACAAAAACAAAAAACAAAAACAAAAAAACATTAGTTTTCACTGTATCAATTAAATATAGGCCTATACTGATTCTTATTAAAGCTACAAACGTTATTCAGCCAAGAGCAGTGAGTGATTTTCTCTTGTCTTTTACTCATGACCAGTTATTGCAAGCCGTTGCGATATGCATATTGCGAAATACATTTGCGATATTTCGATATATTGTGCAGCCCTTCTATGTAGGCTTAATATTTTATTGCCATTTGGTATGTATTGTTTTTATCATTGTGTTGTTGGAGGAATTGAAACGTTTTTGTTACTCTTTTTTATGAAGTAGGCCTAGGCAATATGTAGCAGGCTTATATGCAAAAGGATTGTGTCTAGTTTGTATGATGGACTATCCACTTCAGTAATAATACGGGATCTTATTGTTTTGGTGAGAAGTCTGTTTCCAGGTCCGTAGCAGCCTATTGAAAGGGGGGGGTTCTTTTTTTCAAAAAGTGTTTTTTTCCTCCTTTTGTATTTAATTATGAGGTTCAAATACTTCATTTTGGTGACCTTTTATGCACCAATTTGTGCTGGATTAGCTTATCTGCTTAGCGAGCACGTTTTTGATGCACCTAAAATATTTTATTATTATAATTACGCTACGTTTATATGGCTATTATATTTGTACACTATTGAGTGCATAAAATATAGAAATCCTTTTAATTAATTTCTATATTTTATCCACTCAATAGTCTACAATATAATAGCATATAAGCATATAAACGTATTAAAATATTTTAGGTGCATCAAAAAGTTATATATATATATATATATATATATATATATATATATATATATATATATATATATATATATATATATATATATATATATATATATATATATATATATTACTCCTCCCCCAGGTGAGATGGATATTACCCCTCTAGGGGGGTCCGGGGGCATGCTCCCCCGTGAGAAAATTTTTAATATTCCATATTTTAAAGCATCAATCTGATGCATTTTGAGATGCATTTTTTGCCATCTATCTATACAATAGTTTTTTGAGCCTTTTCTTTTAACAGTTTTAAATTTCAGTTACTGTGCGCGTAAAGAATGATAGTGCTCTCCTGTGTTGTGATCTAACAAGACACACAGAAGGGAACATGGTTAAGATACAGCAATACAGTCCAGCAATATAGTCATTTTATGCGAAACCATAGACCTTTATCTACAGATCAAGTATAATAATATTAACATTGAATCATCTTGGAGAGAGTTTCATCATGTTGACTGTCGTACCCGAACGCGACGCGCTGTTTGATGCTGAATGGAGAATGACAGACAGCCGCAGCGGAGGGAAAAGTTTACGTGAACTTGAATTTAATGATTTAAAAATTAATTTGATTGTTTTTGTCGATTGATTTCATAAATCAGATTCATTACTTGTCCTAAACTACAACGAGTAAGAGATCATTCCCCTTAATGGAATCGATTCCAACCTTTGCATTTTGAACCTTTGGAATCTACTCTCAATTCCCAAAGCCTCGGAATCGATTCTTCGTTCGAACCACCCGAGCTCCAGACGTCCAGACGTGCAGACGGGCAGACGTGCAGACGTCCAGACGGGCAGACGTGCAGACGGGCAGACGTCCAGACGTGCAGACGTGCAGACGTTAAGACGTGCAGACGTTCTCCACACGCAAGTTAACACGTCTTTAAGCTTGGTTAGGAATCAAACGATACAAAGCGAGCGTCATAGCAAAGTCTATTAAAGAATCGATCGGAACGCCATAGTGGATTACGTCTTAACGTCTGCCCGTCTGCATCTATGGTCTGCATACGTCTACCCGTCTGCCCGTCTGCCCGTCTGCCCGTCTGCTATCTATTTTTCCTGATTTTCTCATACATTCACTGTTATAGATGAGAAAAAATACCAAGTAAAACACACATTTGTAAATATTTATTTTAATGTTTCTGTAATTAGCAGTCTTTAGCTTTAAAAAAAGAATCATTAGAAAACCAGAATGCCTGTAAATAAACAATATGTTAATGACATTTCACACAATAAAAAAAATAGTTCCAAACAGCACCACAGCAGAACAATTGCAATTGTCTAAAATGAGTAGTTGCGTGGATATTAAATAATAAAATAATTATTATAATAAAAAATAATAAATATATAGCCTCTTTGTGTTTTTGAAAGAATAGGTTGAACATTAACCAGTAATGTCAATAGAACAGTGCCTTGCCGCCATCTACTGGCGGTTTTATATTTATATTTAGTAGTTTCATATTTGTTTGGCCGAGTTCCTTTAATTTCGGCATTTACTCGGTTTAAATGAGCTTGCTAGAAGTTAGAACGATTTTTTATAACATAGATATATAGAATATAATTTCATCCACTGCCACTCTACTATATAGTTTTTGTATTATTATTATTATATAGACTATTGCCTATTCCCATGCATGCTCGTCAGCTCGTGCATAATTGATACAAAACGAAATTCACTTTAAAGAAAGTCTTTGTACAAAACAAAACTTAAAATCATGTCTGACCCACTTCATGTCTCCCGTCATATTTCGCGTCCTATGATGTTGCTCTTATGCTGTTTACTGTTCATAATCAACATAAATGAAATAAAACAACAAAAGCCTATTATAATATTTAAACAAATGTGAAACTGGCAAAGAGCGGATATTGAGCGGACAGTCACGGTGAAAAGTAACTTGAAACTTGTTTTTAAATGGGAAGCGCGTCTTGGTTCACCCTCAGCCTGTCAGAAAATTAATAGGCTATAGCCTACTTTATTACACAAAACGAAACGTTGAAACATTATCATATTTAGAAATTACTATGTGCTACATGGGGCTGCACGATATTGAAGAAAATGCGATAGGCTATATTATCTTTAAAATAGGCTATATTTAAAATTATATAACCCATGTAGGCCTACGTGTTTCACAATCTTTTTGTGACAAGAAAACTTCTATAAAGTGAACATCAGAGTGTTTTATAAGAAGCGCTATTTTAACATCAATATAAACCATGGGGTTTGTTCAGGTTATCCTACATATTTAACAACAGAAACTGAATCAAATGTTAAACAAAAACAAAAAACAAAAACAAAAAAACATTAGTTTTCACTGTATCAATTAAATATAGGCCTATACTGATTCTTATTAAAGCTACAAACGTTATTCAGCCAAGAGCAGTGAGTGATTTTCTCTTGTCTTTTACTCACGACCAGTTATTGCAAGCCGTTGCGATATGCATATTGCGAAATACATTTGCGATATTTCGATATATTGTGCAGCCCTTCTACATATGTAGGCTTCATATTTTATTGCTATTTGGTATGTATTGTTTTTATCATTGTGTTGTTGGAGGAATTGAAACGTTTTTGTTACTCTTTTTTATGAAGTAGGCCTAGGCAATATGTAGCAGGCTTATATGCAAAAGGATTGTGGTCTAGTTTGTATGATGGACTATCCACTTCAGTAATAATACGGGATCTTATTGTTTTGGTGAGAAGTCTGTTTCCAGGTCCGTAGCAGCCTATTGAAAGGGGGGGTTCTTTTTTTCAAAAAGTGTTTTTTTCCTCCTTTTGTATTTAATTATGAGGTTCAAATACTTCATTTTGGTGACCTTTTATGCACCAATTTGTGCTGGATTAGCTTATCTGCTTAGCGAGCACGTTTTTGATGCACCTAAAATATTTTATTATTATAATTACGCTACGTTTATATGGCTATTATATTTGTACACTATTGAGTGGATAAAATATAGAAATCCTTTTAATTAATTTCTATATTTTATCCACTCAATAGTCTACAATATAATAGCATATAAGCATATAAACGTATTAAAATATTTTAGGTGCATCATATATATATATATATATATATATATATATATATATATATATATATATATATATATATATATATATATATATATATATATATATATATATATATATATATATATATATATATATATATATATATATATTACTCCTCCCCCAGGTGAGATGGATATTACCCCTCTAGGGGGGTCCGCGGGCATGCCCCCTCGTGAGAAAATTTTTAATATTCCATATTTTAAAGCATCAATCTGATGCATTTTGAGATGCATTTTTTGCCATCTATCTATACAATTGTTTTTTGAGCCTTTTCTTTTAACAGTTTTAAATTTCAGTTACTGTGCGCGTAAAGAATGATAGTGCTCTCCTGTGTTGTGATCTAACAGACACACGGTAGAAAGGAACATGGTTAAGATACAGCAATACAGTCCAGCAATATAGTCATTTTATGCGAAACCATAGACCTTTATCTACAGATCAAGTATAATAATATTAACATTGAATCATCTTGGAGAGAGTTTCATCATTGTTAACTGTCGTACCCGAACGCGACGCGCTGTTTGATGCTGAATGGAGAGAGGGAAAAGTTTACGTGAACTTGAATTTAATGACTTAAAAATTAATTTGATTGTTTTTGTCGATTGATTTCATAAATCAGGTTCATTACTTGTCCTAAACTACAACGAGTAAGAGATCATTCCCCTTAATGGAATCGATTCCAACCTTTGCATTTTGAATCTTTGGAATCTACTCTCAATTCCCAAAGCCTCGGAATCGATTCTTCGTTCGAACCACCCGAGCGAATCGTTTCTTCGTTCGAACCACCCGAGCTCCAGACGTCCAGACGTGCAGACGGGCAGACGTGCAGACGTCCAGACGTGCAGACGGGCAGACGTGCAGACGTGCAGACGTCCAGACGTGCAGACGTTCTCCACACGCACGTTAACACGTCTTTAAGCTTGGTTAGGAATCAAACGATACAAAGCTATGGCGCTTGAACCGTGCCAAAATCAAACATTCGAACGACCGATCGACCGACCGAACGTCTGTCCGAACGTCTATCCGAACGTGTTGTACTTTTGAGCGTCTGACCGAGCGGGTTGACCCACGTGACGACCTGACGTGACGTCAACGTCTTGAAATTAGCCGTTTTTTAGCCATGCAAGTATCCAAGCTGATGTGTAAAGACTATAAATGGACATGAAAGGCACTACATATACATATTGTACCACTAAAACAACACTAAAACATTTCTCCTGAATCCTGTGCATGTAAGGCTATGTGTTTTACTTTCAAAGAGCAGAAATACTGTAGGCTAGCCTATACAGACATTCAATCGCCTTAATTTGAGCAATATAATCATTTTAACTAGTTTTTATTGTTCATTTTATTGCCCAAAAGTACAATGTTCTCACAGTCCATAAAAAAAACTCCAAATTAATAAATGTAGCCTTTCATTAAAAAAAAAAAAACAGATCCAGAAGGTTTTCATAAATATGAATATTAGATTTATATCTTTGGAAATGTATATAATATAATAATATATATAAAAATGGATATAAAATATCCATTTATATATATATATACATATATACATATATATATATATATATATATGTATACATTTACATTTTAAACTGTTGTGACCTGTGAATACAGTTTAAAATATTTAATAATAGATAATAAATGTTATGAACTTAAGACCTATTTATGCATCTTTATTGTTTGTGTTTGTTTGTTTGTTTGTAAACAATGTTGTGTTGAGAATAAGAGTTTCTGTGTTGGAGATTTGGGGGTCACCGGTGGATTGTAGAGGATTAAATTATTAAAGAGCACTAGTGCTCCAATAATAGGATATTCCAGAAATGTAAAAGCTACTACACTTTACTGTAATATGAAATATTGTTACTGGAAGTTTTATATAGAATAATTAAAATAATGAATTTACTTTTCCAACAAATATTACAAGTCCAAAAAAGTCAATACTGTCATGGTGCTCTTCGGTCACTTTTGACCAAACTTTTCTGTTTTGAATTTTAAAATTCACAATTATACGCTAATGAACTGGTAGGGCTATTACCACACAGCATCATTGAGTCAGGAGACTGAAATAAGAGGTTGAAATGAGATCAGATTCAGATGGATTAAGCTGTGATAAAATTTTATTTATTGAATTTGAATGTTACGTGTACCAAAATGCTTTCTCTTTATTCAGGTTTGACTGTAATAATAATGCAACAACGTGTACACTTCAAATAAAAATGTATTTTTTTTATAAACTTCGACAAAAAGTAGGCCTATTATTTGAGAATTAAAAAAAAAAAATATTCAAATCCACAGTTTAAAAGTAAGTAATTTTGTCCAAAAACTAGAGAATTAACAAGCCTTTCCAGAGAGCTATACTGGCATCTAGTGGTAACACCATGACATGACAGGTTTTATTTTATTTTCTCTCAACAGATGTCGCCTATCTGATTTAAACAATTTAATTTAAAAGGCCTAGTTTCTATATTAATCTGAAATACTGCATTCATTGAATTTTTTTTTTTTTAAATTAGAAAACAATTTTTTTGTTATTATTTTTTAATGGGAAAAATGTACATTAATTATTGCATTTTTTTTTTTAAGTTGGCTGCCAAAAATATCAATATTGGGAGTTGTCACTACAGAAAATATGTATTTATTAGTTTGTTCAATATTAAAATAGTTCAACATAAACCTATTTTAGTTAATACTTTGATGTATTACAATTTAACCTTTACAGTGGACCTGCCTATGTTCTCAACCGCTAGAATCTGATTTTTCATAGTCAGCTCTGGATGTTTTAATTGAGGTTATACAATATAAACACATGTTCAGTTTCCATAGAAGACACGTTGATTTTGGTGTAAGGTCTTGAATGAAATAAAGAACATCAATTTTATTTGCATTTACAGAGATACTGTATCTACTTGATCAAAGATATCTTCCTGAGATTCAGACATATCTTAACCTCTATATAGTAGGAATAAACAGGTTTATCTGAGACCACAATTGTTACGTTTGTAAAATCAATTTGTCTGATATAAATGGTCAGTATATTTTATAGGATATGGGCTTTTTAAATGCATCCAAAAGCAGATCGGGCTGCCGTTTTCGCTGCATTTGAATGTGTTAAAGCGTATTTCCATGAATGAGACATTGTCTGTTCCTAAAACTTCCGTTTTAATGGGAGATAGAGAACAATTATGTGGAATATCTCGTGCTTTTCCGAATTAGCCGTCAATGCCCGGTTTGTTAGCCTAGCCTCTGCTATATTTAACTTTAATAATACACAGCACATTACTTTCTAAATCAGCCAATAATCAAATGTGGACTAGTTAGAGGATACAATAGAAGCATAAGAAGTTAAACTAAGGTAAGAAAAACACAAACGTGTTACAACGTGTCTTCACACGTTAACAACACGTTGGGAAGACGATCGGTTACTCGCACTGCCGACCGGTCGCCATGGGAACGCGTTAACAACACGTAAGCACATGTAGGAACGTGTTACAGATGATTTTATGAAAATTATCAATAATTTCGTTTTGCCTCATTATTTATATGTGGCAGACATGCAAATCAACGAACCTTAATTACAAAGTAAAGTATATTCAGCTGACTATGTCTAAATGTAATATTAGAACTCTTATACACGTCTTAAATAAACCTTTCCACTTTAACATTTATGATGTTTATTTGTGAAAGATTATGATAATTTAGACATTTTATTTAAGATTGAGTCAGTGTTGAGATCTCTAAGTTATTGAAATAAAAGATCATGCTTGATTAGAATCACTTTTTATTAGTTTTTTTTTTTTTTTTTTTTTTATAAAAACATTTTATGCATGTTTTTAATCTATATTACAGGTTTCCTGAATTGCTAAAAAACATTTCTTGGAACCATCACCCACTTTCTCAAAACCTTAAACACAAAACTTTCAAACTACATTCAGAGAACATCTGACTCTTCTGTCAAAATCAAAAAATCATTATCTGTGCAATGATAATCTTTCAAATCATATCCAGCTCAATATTATAAACACTCATTCATTAGACACTGCATTTCAAAAATGGAGAACACGGAATCCAAAGTAAGCAGTTACAGAAAAAGAGTATTGCAAATCAATTTTGCAGTTTTATGTAAAAAAAAGTAGGCTATAGTAATTGCTACTGACAGTAGTAAGGTGAATAAATCGTACACTGTATGCACTCCAAGTATAGTATTGTACTGAATATTGTATAGTACGTAATGAATGTCTGTATATTCAGCACTTCCACATAGTGTAAAAATACAGTAGTCCAATTCCAAAAGCCAAAAAGGTTACAGTAAAAAACTCTAATTGAAAAGTATGTTACACTCATGTTGCCCTACCAGTTCATTTATGTATAATTGTGATTTTTTTTAATTAAAACAGAAAATTGTTTGGTCAAAAGTGACCGAAGAGCAACATGACAGTATGGACTTTTTTGGACTTGTAACATTTGTTGGAAAAATAAATAGGCTAAATAATTTTAAATATGCTATATAGAACTTTCAGTAACAATATTTCATATTAGCTTTTTTGTGCAATTATTTTAAACTGTAGATGCACAAGTCACAACAGTTTAAAATATAAGTGTGTGTGTGTGTGTGTGTGTGTGTGTGTGTGTGTGTGTGTGTGTGTGTGTGCATATATATATATATATATATATATATATATATATATATATATATATATATATATATATATATATATATATATATATATATATATATATATATATATACCGGTATATCCAAAGTATAAATCTAAAAACAGAAACTCTTATTCTCAACATAACAGAACATTGTTTACAAACAAACAATCAAACAGAAACAACAAAGACGCATAAACATGTATATATATAATATATATATATATATATATATATATATATATATATATATATATATATATATATATATTCATTTTTATTCATATTATTATATACATTTCCAAAGAAATAAATCTGATAGGCGTATTTATATTTATGGAAACCTTCTGGATCTGTTTTTTTTAAAATGATAGGCTACATTTATTAATTTCGAGTGTTTTTGACTTTACATTAGGCAATACAATTAATAAAAACTAGTTAAAATGATTATATTGGTCAAATTAAGACTATTGCATGTCTGTATATAGGCTAGCCTACAGTATTTCTGCTCTTTGAAAGTAAAACACATAACCTCACATGCACAGGGTTCAGAAAAAATGTGTTGGTGTTGTTTTAGGGGTACAATATGTATATGTATTGCCTTTCATGTCCATTTATAGTCTTTACACATCAGCTTGGATACTTGCATGGCTAAAAAACGGCTAATTTCAAGACGTTGACGTCACGTCAGGTCGTCACGTGGGTCAACCCGCTCGGTCAGACGCTCAAAAGTACAACACGTTCGGATAGACGTTCGGATAGACGTTCGGTCGGTCGATCGGATGTTCGAATGTTTGATTTTGGCACGGAAAACGCGCCATACTAAGCGAGCGCCATACCGATCGGCTCTTTATTATAACTTTGCAACATGCACTCGTCTCAGTGAACGTCTCACTCAACGTCTTAATTTTTTTTTTATTCTCCTATTCATTTCTATTCAATTTAAGACGCAGACGTGACGCAAATCACGCGTGGCAGTGAAGTGTCGAGTCCAGACGTCACGCGTCATTCACGTGTGGCAGTGAAGTTATTTGTTGTTTTTTAGCTAACACGCATTTAACACGCTATTCACAGTACAACCCCAGTTAACACAGAACGTTCCCCTAACGTTAGTTTTTGGTTCCCGTTTGGTTATTTTTTTGGGAACCAAATACTAACGTTAGGGGAACGTTCTTTTTAGGTTTCATTTTTATGTAACCATAAAACAACGTTCCCAGAACGACGCAGGGTGGTTACTTTTAAATAACCCAAAAATAACTTATAGAGAACGTTCCCTAATGGTTATTTTTAAGTTATTATTTTGCAACCATAAAACAACGTTCCCAGAACGTTGCATGAAGGTTATTTTTTGAATAACCTCAAAACAACTTATAGAGAACGTTCCTTAATGGTTATTTTTAAGTTATTATTTTGCAACCATAAAACAACGTTCCCAGAACGACGCAGGGTGGTTACATTTAAATAACCCAAAAATAACTTATAGAGAACGTTCCCTAATGGTTATTTTTAAGTTATTATTTTGCAACCATAAAACAACGTTCCCAGAACGTTGCATGAAGGTTATTTTTTGAATAACCTCAAAACAACTTATAGAGAACGTTCCTTAATGGTTATTTTTAAGTTATTATTTTGCAACCATAAAACAACGTTCCCAGAACGACGCAGGGTGGTTACATTTAAATAACCCAAAAATAACTTATAGAGAACGTTCCCTAATGGTTATTTTTAAGTTATTATTTTGCAACCATAAAACAACGTTCCCAGAACGACGCAGGGTGGTTACTTTTAAATAACCCACAAATAACTTATAAAGAACGTTCCCTAATTGTTATTTTTAAGTTATTATTTTGCAACCATAAAACAATGTTCCCAGAACGATGCAGGGTGGTTACTTTTAAATTACCCAAAAATAACTTCTAGAGAACGTTCCCTAATGGTTATTTAATAAATGGTTATTTATAAAACAACGTTCACAGAATCTGAAAGCACTGAATAAAAAAATTGTGAAACTGACATTTTGTAGCTTTATCAAACGTTTTGGTGGTATAAAAGAAATACTGCCAACACTGCGTTCAAATGAAATATTGGACTTGAGTGTTCGTAAAAACATAAAAAAATCTGAAATTATAAAAGTGCCACAATTGTCCCACTTTCACGTCCTGGACTCTGGAGTGGTGATTTGCACATATGAACGGGTCATATAACTTCAAAATAAGTTTTAAATTCATGATTTAATAATGAGATTTTTATTCAAGTAAGGTTCTAATTCTAGATGTCTATGTTTGTAAATGCTGCGTGACTTTGACGCATGCGCGTGAACATTCGAGTCGCCTTCAAACACTGGAGCGGAGATGAGTTGCCATGGAAACGGCGCGGCACCAGTCCAACAGACAAGCAGCAAAACTCCGACTCTCGCTGTTATTTTTACTGCTTTCAAGTTTCAGGTGAGTTTAGTCTCTAAAATCACACAAATAATACACACAACTGTTCTGGACACTTCTCTTACTTGTAATTGACACGCTTCTGTTTAATATTTACTTTATAGAAATTGTTTACTGTCTTCGAAAAAGTCCGTTAGGCTAGCATCTCAACCGTTTTCAGAAGAGGTAACAAAAGGCTAACTTTAGCTTGGGCTTTTGTTTATGAATGTTTGGGCTTTTAATCGCATCTTATGTGTAGATGAGAGGTTTTAGTTTTGTAAAGATTTTGATTGGAAGTGAGCTAAAAACGTAACAGCTATGTATTTAAAATTAAAAGTACTGTTAATCGATGACGTCACTTACACGGCTGAAACTAACGTTAGCTCAATCAACGGTTATTAAATATTGATAAAAATGTTCTGTGATTTCAGCAGCAACAAAATAATCACCAGAAACACAATCCTTATTTAAATCTAGATTAAAAACACATCTCTTTATCCAAGCATTCAATTAACACATCTTATAATCTTGCACTACAGTTATATGTGATGAAATGGTAAAAAGTGCACATGATCATCTTTTGCCTGAAATAATATGACAGCAGCTATACTAATCTTTCTCCTGTTGTTTCCCTGTTTCTATCTCAGGATGCTCAGCAAGTTTACTAGAGATTACAGCAGCTCCAGTCTGGATCCAGCCTCACTTGTGAAGACTTCTAATGACAACAACACTCTTGAAGACTTCAGATGATGACAAACTATAGATGGACATACAAAACTGCCAGATATTATCCTTATATTGCATTGGCCCGGTTTTACAGGCAGGGTTTAGATTAAGCCAGGATTAGGCCTTAGTTAAATTAGTATCTTTTTAAAATGTACTTTAGAAAAAACCATTACTGCTGTGCACCTTAAAACAAAACAATGGCACTGAAATATTTTAAGATATGTCAGTGCAAGTTGCTTCCAGTTAAGACAGTTTTAACATGCATTTTTAGTCTGGCACTTTAAGCCTTTTCTGTGAAACCGGGAAAGGTAAGGGAAGTGTTTTCATGACAGTTTTGCTGACACATAAACAGGAATATCTCAGTACACAAGAGTAAGCATTGTTCATTTACATATTACCAACATATTAACAATAGCGGGTTGAAAATCTGCAAACTTGCCCTTTAGAAAAGTTGAAGGATAGCATAAATTTGTCTGTTTAACTGAACATGACTTTAAACTCATGACTTGTATTATCTTATGGACATTACTTTGTTGCCAGAAGATGGTCTCCAGTGAGTAGCAGTATACAATTACATTACTACACATAGTGAGCCTGTGAGGGAATGTGAGTCTGTTTCTCATCTTAAAATAAAGTTATTTTAACCACTAGCCTTTTGCTCATGTTTTGAATGTGATGCATAGCCATCAATCCATGATTGTGTTTTTTTTTTGTGTGTGTTTTTAATCAACAATTAAACAATGAATTGGCAAAAACATGGACTGTACAGGTTGATTATTTATAGATTTACTGTTGTATTTTATTAAAGTAAAAAAAAAAATTGTTGTTGAACGCAAAGAAAACTTTACTGGCTACCTTAAAACAAACCATAAAAACTAACGTTCTGGGAACCAAAAACTAACTTTCTGGGAACCAAAAACTAACGTTCTGAGAACCTAAATCTAACGTTCTGGGAACCAAAAACTAACGTTCTGAGAACCAAAAACGAACTTTATGGGAACCAAAAACTAACTTTCTGAGAACCTAAAACTAACGTTCTGAGAACCAAAAACTAACTTTATGGGAACCAAAAACTAACTTTCTGAGAACCAAAAACAAACGTTCTGAGAACGTTCTGGGAACCAAAAACTAACGTTCTGAGAACGTTAAGAAAACTTTCCTGGCTAACCAAAAACAAACCATAAAAAAATAACGTTCTGAGAACCAAAAACTAACGTTCTGAGAACGTTCTGGGAACCAAAATCTAACGTTCTGAGAACGTTCTGGGAACCAAAAATTGTTAGCTGGGACACGGCTCAGTGCAGTGTGTCTGCGGAGTTCTGATCGGCTCTTTAATATGACTTTGCAACATGCACTCGTCTCAATGAACGTGACGTCTGCGTCTGTGATTTTTATATAGGATATGTGTGTGTGTTCTTGTTTTGTAGCAGCCCGGTTGAATAAAGAAAAGTCGCTCTCTCACTGATGTTGTCTGTTTATTGTCCGTAAAACCTTCACAACACCTTCACAACACCGTAAGAGCTAGAACAGATGAATTAACATTATTGGAATATGTAAATAATTCACGTTCATATAAATGAAACAAAAACCAGTGGTCAATATAGCAAAATTACTAAATAAATAAATACTAACATTTATCATAAACGCCTTAACCCAGCTAACAATTTTTGGTTCCCAGAACGTTCTCAGAACGTTAGATTTTGGTTCCCAGAACGTTCTCAGAACGTTAGTTTTTGGTTCTCAGAACGTTATTTTTTTATGGTTTGTTTTTGGTTAGCCAGGAAAGTTTTCTTAACGTTCTCAGAACGTTAGTTTTTGGTTCCCAGAACGTTCTCAGAACGTTTGTTTTTGGTTCTCAGAAAGTTAGTTTTTGGTTCCCATAAAGTTAGTTTTTGGTTCTCAGAACGTTAGTTTTAGGTTCTCAGAAAGTTAGTTTTTGGTTCCCATAAAGTTCGTTTTTGGTTCTCAGAACGTTAGTTTTTGGTTCCCAGAACGTTAGATTTAGGTTCTCAGAACGTTAGTTTTTGGTTCCCAGAAAGTTAGTTTTTGGTTCCCAGAACGTTAGTTTTTATGGTTTGTTTTAAGGTAGCCAGTAAAGTTTTCTTTGCGTTCAACAACAATTTTTTTTTTTACTTTAATAAAATACAACAGTAAATCTATAAATAATCAACCTGTACAGTCCATGTTTTTGCCAATTCATTGTTTAATTGTTGATTAAAAACACACACAAAAAAAAACACAATCATGGATTGATGGCTATGCATCACATTCAAAACATGAGCAAAAGGCTAGTGGTTAAAATAACTTTATTTTAAGATGAGAAACAGACTCACATTCCCTCACAGGCTCACTATGTGTAGTAATGTAATTGTATACTGCTACTCACTGGAGACCATCTTCTGGCAACAAAGTAATGTCCATAAGATAATACAAGTCATGAGTTTAAAGTCATGTTCAGTTAAACAGACAAATTTATGCTATCCTTCAACTTTTCTAAAGGGCAAGTTTGCAGATTTTCAACCCGCTATTGTTAATATGTTGGTAATATGTAAATGAACAATGCTTACTCTTGTGTACTGAGATATTCCTGTTTATGTGTCAGCAAAACTGTCATGAAAACACTTCCCTTACCTTTCCCGGTTTCACAGAAAAGGCTTAAAGTGCCAGACTAAAAATGCATGTTAAAACTGTCTTAACTGGAAGCAACTTGCACTGACATATCTTAAAATATTTCAGTGCCATTGTTTTGTTTTAAGGTGCACAGCAGTAATGGTTTTTTCTAAAGTACATTTTAAAAAGATACTAATTTAACTAAGGCCTAATCCTGGCTTAATCTAAACCCTGCCTGTAAAACCGGGCCAATGCAATATAAGGATAATATCTGGCAGTTTTGTATGTCCATCTATAGTTTGTCATCATCTGAAGTCTTCAAGAGTGTTGTTGTCATTAGAAGTCTTCACAAGTGAGGCTGGATCCAGACTGGAGCTGCTGTAATCTCTAGTAAACTTGCTGAGCATCCTGAGATAGAAACAGGGAAACAACAGGAGAAAGATTAGTATAGCTGCTGTCATATTATTTCAGGCAAAAGATGATCATGTGCACTTTTTACCATTTCATCACATATAACTGTAGTGCAAGATTATAAGATGTGTTAATTGAATGCTTGGATAAAGAGATGTGTTTTTAATCTAGATTTAAATAAGGATTGTGTTTCTGGTGATTATTTTGTTGCTGCTGAAATCACAGAACATTTTTATCAATATTTAATAACCGTTGATTGAGCTAACGTTAGTTTCAGCCGTGTAAGTGACGTCATCGATTAACAGTACTTTTAATTTTAAATACATAGCTGTTACGTTTTTAGCTCACTTCCAATCAAAATCTTTACAAAACTAAAACCTCTCATCTACACATAAGATGCGATTAAAAGCCCAAACATTCATAAACAAAAGCCCAAGCTAAAGTTAGCCTTTTGTTACCTCTTCTGAAAACGGTTGAGATGCTAGCCTAACGGACTTTTTCGAAGACAGTAAACAATTTCTATAAAGTAAATATTAAACAGAAGCGTGTCAATTACAAGTAAGAGAAGTGTCCAGAACAGTTGTGTGTATTATTTGTGTGATTTTAGAGACTAAACTCACCTGAAACTTGAAAGCAGTAAAAATAACAGCGAGAGTCGGAGTTTTGCTGCTTGTCTGTTGGACTGGTGCCGCGCCGTTTCCATGGCAACTCATCTCCGCTCCAGTGTTTGAAGGCGACTCGAATGTTCACGCGCATGCGTCAAAGTCACGCAGCATTTACAAACATAGACATCTAGAATTAGAACCTTACTTGAATAAAAATCTCATTATTAAATCATGAATTTAAAACTTATTTTGAAGTTATATGACCCGTTCATATGTGCAAATCACCACTCCAGAGTCCAGGACGTGAAAGTGGGACAATTGTGGCACTTTTATAATTTCAGATTTTTTTATGTTTTTACGAACACTCAAGTCCAATATTTCATTTGAACGCAGTGTTGGCAGTATTTCTTTTATACCACCAAAACGTTTGATAAAGCTACAAAATGTCAGTTTCACAATTTTTTTATTCAGTGCTTTCAGATTCTGTGAACGTTGTTTTATAAATAACCATTTATTAAATAACCATTAGGGAACGTTCTCTAGAAGTTATTTTTGGGTAATTTAAAAGTAACCACCCTGCATCGTTCTGGGAACATTGTTTTATGGTTGCAAAATAATAACTTAAAAATAACAATTAGGGAACGTTCTTTATAAGTTATTTGTGGGTTATTTAAAAGTAACCACCCTGCGTCGTTCTGGGAACGTTGTTTTATGGTTGCAAAATAATAACTTAAAAATAACCATTAGGGAACGTTCTCTATAAGTTATTTTTGGGTTATTTAAATGTAACCACCCTGCGTCGTTCTGGGAACGTTGTTTTATGGTTGCAAAATAATAACTTAAAAATAACCATTAAGGAACGTTCTCTATAAGTTGTTTTGAGGTTATTCAAAAAATAACCTTCATGCAACGTTCTGGGAACGTTGTTTTATGGTTGCAAAATAATAACTTAAAAATAACCATTAGGGAACGTTCTCTATAAGTTATTTTTGGGTTATTTAAATGTAACCACCCTGCGTCGTTCTGGGAACGTTGTTTTATGGTTGCAAAATAATAACTTAAAAATAACCATTAAGGAACGTTCTCTATAAGTTGTTTTGAGGTTATTCAAAAAATAACCTTCATGCAACGTTCTGGGAACGTTGTTTTATGGTTGCAAAATAATAACTTAAAAATAACCATTAGGGAACGTTCTCTATAAGTTATTTTTGGGTTATTTAAAAGTAACCACCCTGCGTCGTTCTGGGAACGTTGTTTTATGGTTACATAAAAATGAAACCTAAAAAGAACGTTCCCCTAACGTTAGTATTTGGTTCCCAAAAAAATAACCAAACGGGAACCAAAAACTAACGTTAGGGGAACGTTCTGTGTTAACTGGGTTAAATTACTCAAACATTAAACAAACATATATAAAACAATCATAAAGACAAGATATGCTATGTAGCATTATACAAGTGCATAAATATACATGTATACCTTGTACTCCTTCCCAACCAGGTGCTAAAACAACAGATGCAAAACAAATACTACTAAAATAAAAACAAACGACGACTAGATGCCTAAATTAACTTTAAAGTTGCCTTAATAATATAATTCACATCCGTGAATCCGTGACCGCATGGTTCCGTGTCTCCGGCTGTGTCCGAAATCTCCACTCAAACCACTACTCCCTAACCCCTATGTATGGGGTAGGGAGTAGAGCACTATATAGTGAGCTCACCAGCATAATAGAAACACCACTTTCGGACACTACTCCATCGTCTCTCGGCGCCGTTGATTACGGCATTACTGTCGCAAATTCGTATTGTCGCGCTGCTCTCCTTGACGTCCATCCGCCATTTTTACGATCAGCGCAATGCATGATGGTATGTAGGGCTTGGGTTAGTGACCATCGGTTGTACACTACTTTTCAAAATGCATTCTGGGATACATTGAGTGGACTATATAGGGTATAATAATCATCACTATACATTCGGACAGCACTACAAAATGGCGAACTCACTATATAGTCCACTATAGTGAGTAGTGGGAGATTTCGGACACAGCCTCCGTCTATCTGCAATCTCCGTGTATGCGCGCTTCCTGTGCGCGAGCGATCTGTTCGCATTTCCGGCAAGCCGCCTTTCAAAATAAAGGTCTCTATAGGTTGAATAACTAAGAGTGCAAAGAAAATCTTCAAAATATAATAAACAATATTAAGAATATGAAACTAATATTAAGAAGTATAGAATAATGATATCAGAATAATATATGAATGCCCAAAACTAATTCAAATAACTGAGGGTTATCTACATGTTTAACACACATTTTCAGGGCCAAATGCCCCCACAAAGATAGAATTATGAAGAAAAAAAAATAATATAGACAATTGCATTTTTATAGCTTATTGTTGGGGTTGTTATTGTGTTTTTATTTTTTTATAATTGTAAAAGGGCTAGGCTACAGCACTTTGGTAAACTAGAAAACTGTTTCTGTATAGCCTATTCTTTAAATAGAAGAAAATAATTGAAAAAAATTTTTTTTATAAAGGCCTATATAACACTATGATTACTATAATTGTTTTTAAAACATCATCATGTCTGATATCCGAAAAATAATACAACTACAATCTGTCATTGTAAAAACATTATGCCAAATGATGCAAATCTGAATTAATTGGGGAAACTAAATAAAATTTGCAGGTATGAGAAAAAAGTAAGTTATCTGAGACATGCAAGTTTGATTATGCCTATAGCCTGTTCAACGGCTTAGTGAAGGTGTAGAATCAGCGAGATAGTAGCATGTTATTTAGTGCAGGAAAATATAGTGTAAAGGCAGAATTAAAAGATTTTAGAACAGTTCAATTCACAGATGGGAAAAAATAAAAAGAGCTTTATCTATAAATAATCTTATGTTTTTATGCACCAGCAAAGACATAGTCTAAATAATAATAATAATAGCCTAATAATAATAAACTGTGATCGCCTTTCTCTTTTGAGGTGTAACTGTTTTATATACTTCTGTTAACAGTCTTAATTATTTTATACCAAGTTATAAAATTTGTGTAAATTCATATTTACTATTTGTAATAAAAAGCTAGGCCTAGGCCTATATAAGCAAGGTAAAAATCACTTAATTGCTAATAAAATACAACTGAAGATCAGTGGGGGAAAATTATAAAGAATGAATAAGTGTGTGAAATGTGCTGGAAACCCCCTTGCAGCAGACGCAGACGTGACGTTCCGCAGACGCAGACGAGACGTTCGGTACACGAACGAGTGATGTGGCAGACGCAGACGAGACGTTCGGCAGACGCAGACGTCACGTTTTGCGGACGCAGACGTCACGTTCATTGAGACGAGTGCATGTTGCAAAGTCATATTAAAGAACCGATCGGAACGCCATACTCAAGCGCCGCTCACGCTTGCGGTGTGAAACGGCCGTTAGCGTCTGGACGTAACCTTAAAGCCTGTTTTATGCTTCTGCGTCGAAACGACGGCTTACCCTCGCAGATCCCTTTGCGTCACCGCGAACCCCTCTCCAACCCCTACGCCGTATCTTGACGTGCACCTCCAAAAAAATGTAACTACGCGTCGAGGCGACGCAGACCGCAAGGGTAACACAACCTGACGCAGAACCAGTGTTGCCAACTTAGCGCCTTTGTCGCTATATTTAGCGAGTATTCAGACCCCTCTAGCGACACATTTTCAAAAAAGCGACTAGCGACAAATCTAACGACTTTTTCTGGTGTTATTGGAGACTTTTGGAGACTCTCTGACGTCAAACCACATATTGATCTTACACTTCTCAACGAGCAGCGGCAAGTGGGTGCTGCCGACGACCCACCCCCGTCGCAAAGCACTCACACAGGCGGCCCAGTTCTCGCGCACCAGCCCCTCCCCCAGCTGCAGTCAGAGCGCGGAGAGATGTTCAGGGGTGCGTTTCCCAAAACCATCGTTGCTAACTAAGTTAGCAACTTTGATGGTTGCAATGCAATTTCCCATTGCCAACCATCCAAGTTGCTAACAGGTTAGCAACGATGGTTTTGGGAAACGCACCCCAGTACTGTCCTGCGAGCGCGAGGTCTTGCTTTCTCCCTGTCATCACTCTCTTTAGCTGCGTCTCCCCTGTTCAGTGAATGGCAGAGAGGTGCGCGCGGTCGCTGACAGACGCGAATGAGCAGTGTTTTTCCACGGACTTTTCACTTATCTGCTTTTCTTTTGTTTTATAATTAAACAATGTAGTTTGACCATTTTAATTTTATTTATTTTCTTGTTTGTACTTGACTTGTAACACTCACTATCACAGAGCTTAGTTCATCCGGTTCCCTAACTCAATTCAGATAATGTTCCACATAGGCCTATTCAAAAATTCAAAATGTAGTCATTCACATCATAGTTGATCGTTCTATTGTCTGACAACAAAAAAATAAGAAATGAGAACAGCTTTATTTGACATTCGGCTATATAAAATAGAGCATTAATTTAAAGAGAAAACACAATAAACAGACAGAGCGCACGTACGACGCGATGACGTCACTAATATGCTAATTGACGTATGACGTCATCTAGCGACATTTAGCGACTTTTAGGGAAGGCGTTAGCTACTTTCCTTTGAAAATAGTTGGCAACACTGCGCAGAACCATAAAACGGCAACGAAGCCGTAGGAGTGACGACGAAGCTACGCCGTGGAGTTGACGCAGAAGCATAATGAGGCCTTAAGACGCAATATGCGTCATTTCCGATTCTTCTTCCTGTATCCAAAGACAACAGACTTGTTCGACTTCATGCAGCTCTGCGCAGACCGATCGGTGGCTGACTTGAAACAGTGCATGCCGGTTAGAAATTTTGTCCGACTTGATGCAGCGCTGACTCCACATGACTGTGACGTATGCTAACAAAGTACCGCGAGAGCGTTTCGAGAGCAGCCGCAGGATTCAGCCAGCGCAGATTCTCAAGAGCGGCTGCACAGGTTCTGATGACGACACAGCTGATCCACGATTGGCCGGATTCACTGCATGACAACGATCACGTGTGTTTCGTGTTTATTCGGTTTATTCTCACACGTCTTTAGTTCCACTAAAGCTCAGAAATCATTGTTTTATAACAGTAAACACTCTTTTCATGTAGTCGCGATGTATTGTATTATGTTTATCAAAATAAAACTGATTAAAAAACGTTGATTCCACTTCATTGCTAGTAACTGTAGACTTATGTTGAACTTTATTCTTTTTCAAACAGACGTACGCTGTATGAAGCAGTACATAAAGTATTGAATGAAAATGTCTCTGAAACATCTGTGTATTTTGCAAATATTGCATTTATTTCACTTCAGGGGCCTGTTTCAATAAGGAGGTTCAACCAACTCTGAGTTAAAACTTGAACTCTGAGTTGACTTACCCTGAGATGGGAAACTCTGAGTTTTCGGTTACAGAACAGCTGAAATTAGTTGGTTCAATCAACTCTGAGTTGACTGACTCTGAGTTAAGCGCGTGCACCACAACTATAAAAAGCCATTATCAATGGAGCACAGATATTAAGAGTCACCATGGCAACAGCGCCAGACAAAAAGAGGTGTTGGGTGTAATTAATTACCCAGTAATCTAAATATTGTAATTTAATTAAAGGGATTACTCTTAATTCTTCTGTAATTTAAAATAAAATATGATGAAATTACATTAAATAGGCTACTGCATAGACTATAGACCAATTCAGTATAAAACAATAGTAGATTTATCATACATTTTTAAAAGGTATATTTTTTATGTAACCTTCTCCCTCTACACACTTTGATCAATTCAAGAATATTTCATGCAATTGTATATTGATAATTTGAAAGCATTAAAAGTGCAGTTTCTTTTCTCTCCTTGTATTGTTCAAGTGGTTGAGGTTGATATAGGATTTAGTAATTAGTAATATGTAGACCAATGCTTTCTAAAAATAGTAATTATTACATTAATCTAATTACACTGTTGAAGATGTCATGTGCAGTTAGTAATTCATAAATATTTTAGAGTAACTTACCCAACTGTTATAATATCAGAGGTGAAACTGGAAGAATGTTATTCAACCTAAAGTAGGCTACTATTACCTTGATAAAATTTTACTTAAGTACAAGTAAAAGTACCAGTCTAAAAATCTACTCAAGTAAAAGTATAGCTAATTTAAAATGTGAGTAAAAGTTTCTGAGTAACTTGTTTAACGGCGGGGGTGGGGGGGTGGGGGCTCTCCCATGTAGGGTTGGGGGGGGGGGGACTCTCCCATGTAGGGTTGTAACATATGAGAGATTCACAGTATGATAACTGTCTCAGAAAATATCACGGTTTATGGTATTAAACAATTATAAAATATGTAAACTGCACTATTAAATCACGTTATTATTATCATCAGTTAAAATGACATTTGTTCAATAAAACATATCTAATCAACTAATTTCAATAATTGATTATGAATTAGATTAACAACTTATTTTTTATCATTAATAACTTATTAATATGTTTAAAAATAATTGAGTTCTATGAAATGTTTATTCCGATTTTTTTTAATGATTTAATACAAATATATTATCAAAAACGGTGGTAATCAAATAAAAGTTTAGCAAACGTTTTAATCCTTTTATTTTTTGGCAAAGTGCTCAAAATATATTTAGTCAATTAAACCATGAACAAACAATATATATTCCTTAAAGAATGTGTAAATACATTTTAGTATAATTGCTGGTGTTTAAACACCACTTCCTCTTTAAAAAAGGGGAGGAGACCGCAATAAACTCTGGGTTTACTGAAGAAAACCTGCTCCCGACCAGGTTAGGTTCACAGAGTAAGTTACCATGGTAACTGACTCTGAGTATAAGTTACCTCTCTTTCAGAAACGGGCTTGACTTACCCTGCTTTCTCAGGTTTGACTTACCTCCCTTTCTGAAACGGAAAACCCAGAGTTTCCCTCATTTCAGGGTTAACATACTCAGAGTTTTCACTTAACCTCCTTTCTGAAACAGGCCCCAGCTGTGTGATAAAGTATACAAACACCACGTGAGCGTTCACTACGGGAACCAGAAAGTGTCCGACTTCACGTCTCCGTTTGCAGCTCCTCCCCGCCTGCACGCGGCTACTCTCGCCGATCGCTTACATCCAGCCGCAGCCGATGTCGAACACACCTAATAACTTTGCGCTTTGATGAGGTAACGTTACTGACCTCGCTCCAGAAGTAGCTGTGCTGCGTCTCGCCATGTTTACTTCCGGTAAACTGCACGCAGGTTTTTGTATGCGGCGAGAAGTTTCTCTACTCAAAAGACCAAGATTCCTTGCGAATAGAACATGCGCAGAACACAAATCACAATAAGGATATCCCGATACGCGTTTACATGACCAAAAATTTGGGTTAGAAAAGGGGTACCCCAGGTATAATATCCTGGTTTTTAAAATCCGGGATATGAGCATATGCGGGTTTTTGCCGGTGTTTACATGGACGTTGGCGACCGGGTTATTGCTAATATCCCGGTTTTGAACGGGTTATTGGCTGCATGTAAACGCAGTGTAAGTTCTCGGCATGACCCAAGGAATCTAATGAGTCCAGTGTCATTACAATAGGCATATTTATTCAAAAGTTATTAGCATTTTTGGAAATTTAATTAAAACTTTTGACCAAAAGGTGGCACTGTCTGGAAATCTTTTGAGTACCTTTAGGGGATGGTGTTGTTGGCACATTCTGAGTTACAGCATGTCTAATGTTACAGCAATGCATTCATTAAGCATAGCATTTTACATCACAAAACTGTATTAAAGTCAATGTGAATTTCATGTTTTGTTCTATTATAGCGCCACCAATTGAGTAGTGATTTCCGGCGGAAAAGTGACGTTAATGCATTCCCTCTATACTGATTTTGCACGCAAATTAATAATTAAACAATCAGATCTAACAGTTCAAACTAGATGAAAAAAAAATCATATTTCCAATGTTTGTACCAGCTTGATTCTTGTTTTTTTTTTATGTTTAACCATTCATCTCAATTGAGTCAAACAATAAAATATAACTTCTATTGTTTGTCTGAACAAAGCCTTAAAGTTTATCAGATTGTATTGCAAGAGAAATTGACCACATTTACAGACTTTACCGCATTGAATAATAAAAGCATTTAATTATATAGAATAAATCATTACACAATTTCACATTATATAGTCATTTAATTTTTTTTATATTGAATATATATATATATATATGTTTATAATATATTTGAATCACACACAAGGTCTTTGTTATTTCAGAAAAATTAATTGCAGATTACTCTCCTTGATTCACAGAAAGACAAAAGAAAACTACTTCTATATTTCAGGTTAACAGTTTTAGGTATAGTATAGCATATTTGATTCTGGTTAACACTTCAGTGAGTGCTGAATCTGGTGCTGTTTCTGGTTTCAGTAGTCTTGATCAGGATTTTAGGTGATGGAGAGCTGTTCTGCTGAAAACCATTCGCCCCTTTGGGACCTGTGAAACAAAAATAATAATACAATTCAGCTTTCAGATTGTGTATGAAGGTTTAATGTGCTGGTAAAGAACAAGTTAAAGTCGACATGAAATGGCATTCACAACCCATATTTCTTTCATTTTAATATTGTACTGTAATACGGTGTTGAATATCCTCTCTAAAATCTTGGACAGGCTTGATTTTCTTCCTGGACAATTGATCGGATAGTGTAAAGAGGGTGTTTCATACAGGAATGGGTCGGCAAACACTATTGAGGAGCCTTTTGTAGAAGTCAAATGTTTTATGTGTATACTGTCGCCATTGTTGTAATGAATAATGTCACACTTGTCCACTCAGACTTACTGTAGTTGGGAACAGCCTGGATGTTCACAATGGACTGCTGCCCAATTCTGTGAAAGGTAAAAACAATGAGACGGTCAATATTTATTACTGTAAACACTCTAGTTTCACTCCTAGAGAAGGATGCAGTAAAATAGGACTTGGACATGTTACCTGTCCTCCTCTCCTTCCAGAAGCTTCCTATAGGTGGCGATCTCGATGTCCAGCGCCAACTTGACATTCATGAGCTCCTGGTACTCGCGGAGCTGGCGGGCCATGTCTTGCTTGGCTCTCTGTAGCGCCTCCTCCAATTCCTTGATACGACCTTTGGCCTCCTTCACAGTCATCTCGCCACGATCCTCGGCCTCCGCTATCTGGTTCTCCAGGTTTGCGCGCTAAAATGATAGTAGCCTTGTGAGTAAAGGTCCTTGCACACTCTGTACTGAGTCCGAATTTGCACAAGTTTTCGCACGTTAAAAAATAAATACGACCTTATGTTGTGTCAATCACGTTTACACACTGCCTCCGAAATTTCGTCCGTCATAAAAAAAATCGGATCGGGTTCAATTTACTTGCGTTTTTCGCATCCATTGCAGCATTCTGAGATGTGTTTTGACAATTCACAGCCACCGAATGACGCATATGAAAATTTCGTACTCAAGGCCATTGCACACTGACTCCGAAATTTTCGTATGCGTTTTTTCGTATTCATGATTCAGTGGCTCTGAATTGTCAAACACCAGTCAAACTGCTTGCTACGGATGCGAAAAACGCAGAAAATTAAACCCAATCCGATTTTTTCGAAGGCAGTGTGCAAGCATGATTAACATAACGTAAGGTCGTATTTATTTTTTAATGTGCGAAATTTTCGAATGCGAATTTCGGACTCAGTGTGCAATGGCCTTCAGTGTGCAATGACCTTACATGAACACCATGGGTTTAGGTTAAAAGAGGTTAAGTTATTTTAAAGAAATCTTCAGGCGTCCGACAGGATTAAACCTGTTAAAATGTAAATTAACCCAGGATAGCAAGGAAAAGTAACCAACTGTTACACAATAAATCACACTAATAGTCCCAGAAAAATTCAGTTCAGAAGGTATATATCCTCACCTGTGATTTAATAACCTCGATCTCGCTCTGCAGACGGCTGATCATGCGGTTGATATCTGCGATCTCTCCTTTAGTGTTTCGCAGTTCGTCGTTGTACTGACTCGCCTGAGAGGACATCTGATCAAACTGACCACAGCGAGATGGAAAAACTGATCAGTACACATATTACTGTAGTCCTGTACCACAGTGAAAGATGGTTTAACTAAACAAATTTTATTCCTACTAGGCGTTTATGGAGCTCTATGGAGAAAAACACCTAGGGTCAACATGAAAAGTTTACTTTCTTAATCCATCTTCCTGGTCACATTGTGAACAATTACTCATTCCAATGGAAATTCTTTCATCAAAATGTATTGAATTGCCTCTGAAACGACTTTTTCAATAACTAATCAATTCACAGTGTATGACGTCATCAATCTTGCCCTACATTTTAGCACATTGAGTTTACTCAAAGTTGAAAATGTAACTTCATGTTGCTTGAAGAGACAAATCTCTTGGAAGCCAATGCATTTATAGAGAGAATAAGTTTGTATTTTGTCTACCTTGGACTTGTACCAGGATTCGGCCTCTTCACGGCTCCTGGCTGCGATATCCTCGTATTGAGCCTTGACTTCAGCCACGATATGATCCATGTTGAGGTTTCGCGAGTTGTCCATCTGCACGACGACGGACGTGTCTTTAATGCTGGCCTGCAGCTCACGCAATTCCTGATTCAGAGAGACAAGGCAACTTTATGTGTGTTTGAGGGAGCTTTAGCTCTGTGGAAACTGCATTGTTACTTAGATGGGTATTTACGCACTGTATAGACAAATTGGTCTTGCTTTGACCATGCAGCATTATCCTTATGTGTAGTTCAAGATTGAAAGACAAAACATTAAAATAATATTATTTTGCATACTGTTTTTTATCATCTGAAACATGCTGCAACTTATATTCTAAAGCGACTTCTTTACCTCTAGCATTGCAGACATGCACACATTTGGATCAGTGCTGGATGAAAGAGGTTCCTGAGCTCAATTAAAAAAATTTGTATAATGCATTTCCAACACTGGTTTTACAAATTTATTTAGGCTTGGCTTTTTTTAATGTTGTTTATGATACAGATCGATAGCAACGATCGATGTTCAGTGAATGGCGTCCAAGATGGCGTCAGGTAGAGCAGGTGTAGCGTATGGACTACTTTTAAATTTCCTAAGACCAGTTGACTTGTAACATCTTGTCCAGGGACTACGGATGAAAAATAGCCTTTGACTAATTCTGGTACATTTACAGGAATGTTTTATTTATGTACAATGTCCCTGTCAAACTAAATAAAATAAAATAAATGCCACTATTAATTATTTTGAATTAAGAATTAATTATACTTGTTTTATACTTATATTTTTCCTTCATTTGTGTTTGTTATCTTTAAAAACATTTTGTTATATTTACTGGTATTTTACATTATCTGAATGCAATAATAAAGTGTGACTAATATACTGATGTGATTTGTATGTTTTTTTTTCTCTCAAATTTTTTTTTTACTCAAGAGGTGTGTGTGTGTGTGTGTGTGTGTGTGTGTGTGTGTGTGTGTGTGTGTGTGTGTGTGTGTGTGTGTGTGTGTGTGTGTGTGTGTGTGTGTGTGTGTGTGTGTGTGTGTGTGTGTGTGTGTGTGTGTGTGTGTGTGTGTGTGTCACCTCATCGTAGAGGGTCCTCAGGAAGTTGATCTCATCAGTCAGGGCACCAACTTTATCCTCCAAATCAGCTTTCACCAGATACGCAGAGTCTACATCCTGAGGGACACAGTACAGTTTTTCCTCTTCTCGATTGCAACCTTGAATAACTTGTGTGTCTTCCTTAGGCAGTGGATGCTCATAGTGATATTCAATAGAGCTACATCTTGTAGATATTTAGTATGCAACTTTGACTTCTTGCTACTCTCTGTAGGCCATTGAAAACAGATCTCCTCTAGTGTATAAATAATGCCGCATCCCCACCCAGGCTTTTGTCAGTGGTGATTTGATCCCTCAAGTCTTAACTTTAGCTCTTTACCCCTCCCAAACATCTCATTGTTCCCTCGCCTGGGCTGCTTTTATTGAACGTGTTGTGAAAGTTTAACTTTCCCTGGTCCTAAAAGTTCAGTTTTTTACCTGGTAACCTGCCCTAACCCCACATCACAATGAGGTCATACTTCTTGGATTGTGTCTCATTAGGTAAAAAAGACCTTAAAAGTCATATGGGTTAGGGATGCACAATATATCGGCCACCATATCGGTATCGGCCGATATATGATCATGTATAATGTTGGCCGATAATAAAGCCGATAAATAATGGATTGTTTCTTTCAGCTGAGACACTTCAGATGTGCACGGTTCGCCATGATGGTTTTGAATTGCTTGAAATATGATTAAAATCACTTCAAAATCGGAAAATACAGTTCAGTGCAACATGTGCAGCACAAGCCTGTCATATCGGCTACATCAAATTATAATGAGAACATTATAATTGTGTGTTTGGGACATGGCTTTTAATGGTAAGATTTTTGTTTTTGTATCATGCTCTCAAAAACTATCTAAAAAAATTGGATTTGGATTTATCGGCCAATATATCGGTTATTGGCTTTCAAATATAAAGAATTATCGGTATCGGCCAAAATGTTAATATCGGTGCATCCCTATGGCCGGGTAACCAACCTTTTTCAGAATCACAAAGTCGTTCTCCAGGTTGTTCCTCTTGTTGATCTCATCTTCATATCTGAATAAAATACAAAGTGGAAGTGAAAGTTTCTGATGTCTGAGAATGAAGACATAGATTAAGTTTAGAAAAGTGTTGATTTTGGAAAGATTTATTGTAAATATAGTGTGATGGGGGTGGATTGAAATCCACTGCTGCTTCAATGTATATGTAATGATGAGTAATTATAATCAAATTATTAATCAATATTTTTCTTTCTAAATATTAAATGAGTTGAATGATTTCTCTAGGCTTCTGAGATTTCACTTTGTTATAGAAGTTACCAGTATAATTACTGAAATATTCTTTTCATGTATTCTTTAATGTATGTATTTGATATCTGAATGCAGTAAAAGTGCTTGCTTATTTATCCCAGCTTCCAGAAATGAAATAGGGACTTGTTTTGTGTTTGAGAAAGATCTTCAACGTGTTAAAACCTATAGTTTAAGGGACCATTTCTTTGTTAAAGCCTTACTTTCCAGTTATACTAAAGTTAAGAGAAAGAACGCATTATCTTGATGTTTTGAGATGACTCTCATGTTTATAGTTTGAGCCTGGCTAAATCCAACCTTGGAAAAGCTGTGTGTCGGTGTGTGTGTTAGTCTTCTTGGTTAAGGAATCACTGGCATTATTGGAGATTGAGTGAATTGTTGTTCGAGACATGCTGGCGCTCAACAACCCAAATCTGCGACCTGGAAGGTTATGACGTGTGTCCGAATGTGTCCGCTGCATAATCGATGGAGATATGCTTCCGTCTGTCTGTATACGTGTGGAAAATTACTGAGTTTATCTATTTCTTAGCCAATGAGAACCATTCAACCTGTAAGCAATGACGTAGCTTAGACCTTGAAAATGGTATAACTGCTGTGATCTTTGTAACTGTAAGCGGGGCGGCCTACGAACTCCTGTGTGAGTATTGAAGCTGACTTCTGCTGATGAAACTGCAAACTATCTTCAGTAAAACTTTTCTTAAATTTTTTATAATTCTGACTCCGGGTCTTCATTCTTCATATCTGGTTCTGGGTCTTTGACTGTAAACCCCTTACAAGTGATATGTTGATTTCGATGATAAATGATGAGCTGTGTCAGATCAAATTCGGTTTCTCAAAGAAATACAAGAGAGGTCATTTAACATTGGCGCTAGCGTAGATCTAAAGACTTTACTTGTGTTTGAAGTCCTCCACCAGACCCTGCATGTTCCTCAGCTCTCCGTCCAGCTTGGTCCTGTCGTTGTTGACCACGTCCATCTGTCTGCGCAGGTTGGCCATGTACGCCTCAAACATGGGCTCGACGTTGGACCGACCCGGGCTCTGGTTGTGCAGCAGCTCCCACTTGGTCTCCAGCATCTTGTTCTGCTGCTCCAGGAAGCGCACCTGTAGAGGTACAATAAATACTTTTTTATTTTATTTGCATTTAATATTGAATTAATGGGTCCATCCAGTATGAATTCTGGATCTCAGTTTTCAATGTTAGAAGAAACCTTGTTGAATTTTGTGCAGCAGTAACCGGCACTTATCATTGTGATCACAAGTAAATGTGATCTTTGGATCCAGCATACTGAGATGCTGATGTAGACGTTGTTCATCCTAAATGTAAATTTTCCTCGAGGAACATGATGAGGTAGGCCAAGTAAAGTGGAGCTCTGTTACCAAAGGCCTTCTGTCATGCTTCTGTGAGAACAGAGAGGGAAAAAGTCCACTTCACTGCAAAAAAATGCTTTTCTTACTTAGTATTTTTGACTCGTTTCCAGTCCAAATATCTAAAAATTCTTAAATCAAGATGCATTTACTAGATATGTAAAATGGCATAAGATATTATGTCTTGTTTTCTGGGTTAATAAATTAAGTTGTTGCTTAAAAAAAAGCTTATCTGCCAATGGAGTAATAAAAATAACAATTCAAACAGAAACAAGATATTTTTTCTTACCCCATTTGCAAATAATTTTACTTGTTTTAAGAAAAAACTCACTTAATCTATTTTTCCCCGCCAGAAAACAAGACATATTATTTTATGGCATTTTACTACTTTACTAAATGCATCTTGATTTAAGAATTTTCTAATATTTGGACTGGAAACGAGTCAAAAATACTAAGTAAGAAAAGCATTTTTTGCAGCATTTTACCAAAGTAATTTACCTAGGTGTTTTTCGTACTGGTATGCAAGCATAATCGCTATTATAAAATTGATTAATGAGCAACTCCAGTAAGGTGGTGATACAACTGCACATACTGTTGGCAGATTTGATGTAATATAAATATAGGAGTTGTGTGCTTTTTAGGTCATTTGTGAAGTAAAATAGTTATTCTTTTTTATTTAAGTATTTTGGGGGTATTTCTCAGTTTTTTTAGGGGAAGAGTGTTTTATGTGGAATGGATATTAATGTTGAATGATGGGTGTTTTTGGTGGGTTGATGTTGCAGCAGTTTTCTCATCCAAGACAAATCCCTCCTACGGGAGACAATAAACAGTACCTTGACCTTGATTTTAAGAGTTTTTTTTTTCTTGAAAGTCCTTCACTTCACTGCACATCCTGAAAGCTTGTCCGCTTTATTAGATGCCCACCCTGCCAAGATGGACTCATTAACAGAGTAACATGACTCCACATTAGCCGAACTGTAACACTCCGGAGAGTAGTGGCTGACCTAGATGGGTTTCTGAGTAAATCCTTAAATTCAAGCACTTTAAAAGCCGACCTGAGACCCGCGTTGGAAGACCCAGCCCTGCCCCGACCCACAACAGTGACTTGGTTGTACTTCAGTGCGATTGAAGTGTCGATTTCAGTCCGGCAGGCTCCTGGGATTCGGTTGCATTGTCCTCCGCCACACAAAAGCTTCCTTCATACTCACTGGGATAGTACTGTCTTCAGTGGCTTGGTCAAATACGACCTGCTTTTTATCAGGTTTCAGGCTTCAGAGAAATAGGTCACGCTATAAACTATCGTTTATCGTACCAAATCACCTTTCACTTGGAGGTTTCTGCTGCAAGAGATGTTGATCATATAAAAACTATATCATCCACACTCATTTTAACACCATACTTTTTAACTGAAACTATACCAATCATAGGGAACAAGAAACCCAACTGTACCTTATCAATGAAGGTGGCGAAGCGGTTGTTCAGGGACTTGATCTGGTCCTTCTCTTTAGTGCGCACCATCTGGATGTTGGGGTCGATCTCCAGGTTGAGAGGCGCCAGAAGGCTCTTGTTGACAGAGACACTGGCCATTGGAGGCCCCAAATATGCCGAGCTGGTGCTGAAACTCGGAGCGGATGCTCCTAGTGAGATCCCACTTAAACTGCTGTAGCCGAAACCTCCCATCCTCATGGAGCTGCTGGAACTGATGCGTTTGTTTCTCAGACTCATCGTTGGGTTGTGACGAGAGAAACTGATGTTTCAGATGAGAACAGGTGGGCAGACCTGAGCACGACTGGTGTCTCTCTCTGTGTGGAGAGGCTGGGCTTTTAAAGTCCAACCAGGATGGGGTGGAGAGTTCCTATTGTGGGAAAACCTGTTTCAGATTGGACACACTGTTGGCTTTATCAGAGCTCCCGGATCGGCTGTGAACACACACACACACACACACACACACACACACACACACACACACACACACACACACACACACACACACACACACACACACACTCTCTCAGTTTCTCTTTCTTACTGTTTCAACCGTTCTCATATAGCATCTAAATGTTTAATGTGGCCCATGTCA
Organism: Chrosomus eos; assembly: GCA_036326025.1. NCBI lineage: Eukaryota > Metazoa > Chordata > Actinopteri > Cypriniformes > Leuciscidae > Chrosomus > Chrosomus eos. The sequence continues at coordinate 3,257,081 of CM070838.1, read as the reverse complement.
ACAACATTTCCGAAGTAACGGCATGCCCTAATAAACGCATTTTTCAGTCCTAATATCATGTATTTCATAAATGCATTTTATTAAAACTGTTTTATATTTTAGGACCAGATTAACCAGATATCAGGAACTTGTTTGCATAAGTTTCAGAAAGATGACAACCATTAAGAAAACAGCATGCTTTTATGATTTGCTTAAACAAAATATGTTAAAGGATAATTCCGGTATTTAAAGTAACACTAAGTAACAATTTTCAACCTTCATAATATATTTCCAAGACCTTTGTGATGGTACATCGACTTAAAATAAGTTAAATGACTCGTCTACCATAGCCTGACGGGGTCTGTATTGCTTTTACTGGCACTATGTAACTTCGGGTTTCGGGTAGGAACCCGACCACAAAAAGAACTACAAAATTCGACTGCTTTACGTCAAGCGCTACAATAGTCATTATTTCGTTTTTCTTCGTTTCTAATGTCACAATACATCATCCTTTCATGAAATCATGTAACATACTCTACCTTGTCTGTGGACATCGTTCATTCTAAAGCCGGTGCTGGATAAACAGCGAGCGTGTGTGCGACAGTAGGCTAAATTATTTACGACAGCGGCAATGGACAATTTCGTTTCCAACCAGTAGGGCGACCGAAGAGGAAAAATCCTTAGTGTTACTTTAACACTTTGAGTCTATTTTCTAGTGTGTTTTGGATGAACTAGAGTGGTGGACTTAGAAATATTGACAATGGGTCCTGTCTCGACTTTTTGACTATTTTAGGTTTGCCTCGGAGCGCTTCAGAGTGGCTGTCTACGAGCATACTGAAACATGTCCTTAAAACAACTCTTAACGTTCGTTTTTAAAAACTGCAACTCACCGAGTGGTTAGTGGAGTTCGTTGATGTTCCAAAACAAGTAGCGTAGCAAAATACAGTTTCTGTCGTGTTTTATTTGCCATTTTTTAAAATCACATTGCGTCTGTTGGAGGACTCAGTGCTCGTTGATATTACTGCGCTCCGGAGACCGAAAGGGGTCTGTTTACATTTGGTTGTAGTCTTTTCGCTCGGTTCTCCGTCTCTCAGAAGGCTAGCGTGAGCAGAGCAACTGCGGCAAAGTGGTTGTCGCCATCGGCCATGGTCGGGAGTGTGCTAACGCTTCAGGACTCAAATATCCAGCGGAAGTTTATACGCGGTTGTGAGGTATCTGAAAGAATAGTTCCACTATAGTAAATAACACGGATTGAAAGCATACATTGCGCCGATATATTTGTTTTTAATCATCAACGGACACCACTAACCACTCGGTGAGTGTAACAGTTTTGAAAAACGAACGTTAAGAGTTGTTTTAAGGACATGTTTCAGTATGCTCGTAGACTGCCACTCTGAAGCGCTCCGAGGCGATCCTAAAATAGTCAAAAAGTCGAGACAGGACCCATTGTCAAAATTTCTAAGTCCACCACTCTAGTTCATCCAAAACACACGAGAAAATAGACTCAAAGTGTTAAATACCGGAATTATCCTTTAATAAAGAGCTCAGAGTAAAATTAAGCTTTTTTGTGCGTTTTAAATAGCAAGAGCAATGTATTTCTATGCCAGCAAACCAATATTCTTCCCTCCAGCAGTCGTCTAGTTAAACTAAGATATGTGGAGCGCTCCACCTACTGGTAAGCTTTTTGTTTGCTTTATTTGAAAGCTTTGCTCTCCACATTGTCATAGATATTTGAGTGCAATTGTTAAAACAATGCAATGTTGAATGTTATATATGGTTTTAAATGTTATACATCGTCATATGGTGCGCAGTGTGATATCAATGAGGAAAAATGTGTGTGGTGTTTTTCCTGCTTAAAATTGAACACTAACAATATCAATACACATTTTCATAAAATTTTAAAAACATTTTTTTTAAGTTTGATGGTTCAAGGCAACATTGTACCACACCGAACAAATCAAAACATTCGACATTTTCATTTAAAAAAAAAAAAAAATGTATCCAGTTTTTAACGTATTACAAATTTCATATTTAATAAAAATAACATTTCATATGCAGCGGTTGCTCTCAGGCATCATTGTACCATCGTAGACAAAACATATAACTATACTATCATATAATCAAGTTATCATATCAATCCTGTCCATCTTCATCTTTGCTCTCACCCTCATGAATTGGCAGATGTGTTTTATACCTTTAAGTGCTTTAGAAAATGTGCTGATCATAATATGTGCAGATATAGTATGTGAATTACTATTCTTAAGTGCATTACAAAATATGCAAAAATACAAATATATTTAGATAATTCTCACTCTTTTCCTTGCAAAAATAATACATTTGTAATCCAACCTAGTATGCCGGGAATGCCCTTTAGGCCATGAGACGGGACCCGGTACCATTTTGAGGGATTAAATTTCTTTTTGATTATCATGAAGGTACACATCTCTAGTGTTGGAAAATGTGTGATAGCATCCGATCCATGGTAGCTTTCATTAGAAATCAAGGTACTACATCACAGCTGAACACTGTAGTGCCTTCCTTTGTCACTTGAGAGACATGATCCAAGGCAACAGATCTCAACTTCAGCATGCAGAGCTGCAGCAATCAGGAATAAAAAAGGATGAGGAAGCAGTGTCAGCAATTGTTAGTCACATTCAGGGATGGGTAAACCCCTTTGCTGGCAACCAAGACCTCATCAGCATCTCTACTGCTAAGACTACTCCTAAGGACATAGCAGCTGACCTCATGATGCCATCTAGGGGAGAAAAGATATGCTGCTTTCAAAGAAGAAAGACTTGAAGCAGATCCACCAATGAAGAAGTTCCATGATCCAATAAAAGCCAACAAGTTGAAAACTTTCAGCACCATGTGCAAAAAAAAGAAGTCAAGTCGAGTGGGAGAACAATTGTCCTTAAAGCAGACAGATCTCTCTTTGGACGAATCATTGTTGTGGCTCAGAGTCGCAGCCTCCAGATGGAGGATGTTTTCTCTCATCCTCTTGGGCCATTGCCTTGGGCCCTTTCCTGATGGGCTATTGCGAAAGACAAACAAAGCTGCTCTAGCCACTTCACTGCAGAAAAATGTGTCAGTGGCAGAACAAGTCCCGGAAGACTCCGCTACATGAACTTGGTACAAAGAGTCAAGGTGATGAAGCCACCTTTGGAGATATTGCCAAGACAGTCTTTTCCATGGCACTGAGTGAGGGTAGACAGAGCAGCAGAATAGATGTTGTTCTTGATACATACAAAGAGAACTCCATCAAGAATAGTGAGAGATCACTGAGAGGTGAAGAGACAGGACACCATTTGATGAGTATCACTGATACACAGCTAGTGAGACAGTGGAGGCGTTTTCTGGCACAAGTCAGCGCAGTCTCATCCCAAGAAGTCATATATTGACGTCTTGGGACGTCTTTTGACCATACGTCAATATCCGCCTTTTTAGGGTACCCTTAAACGTCGGTTAGAGGACGTTATCAGATCCTAACTCTACCCCAGACCTAAACCTACCCCTAAACCTACCCCGTCACCTAACTGACGTTAAAGGTAAAGCGTCAGTTGTATGACGTCCCAGGATCGTCATATAACCGACGTTTGAGGGTACCCTAAAAAGGATATTGACGTATGGTCAAAAGACGTCCCAAGACGTCAATATATGACTTCTTGGGATGAGACTGTGTTACACAAGTCAGTAACAAAACTAACCTAATTTCATTCTTAGTGAAGGAGTGGAGCAAGTCCAAATACAGGGAACTACACAAACATAAAACTCTTTTTGCAACTGTCAGTGATGAGTGCTTTAAAATCACGGCTCAGGGCAGTGAGTTATTCCCAACTCTCCAGTGTCAACAAGAAGAAGCTGATGGTCGCCTTCTTCTCCATGCTGCCCATGCAGTTGAAGAGTTGTATAAAGCTGTTGTTATCTGCACAAAGGACACAGATGTTTTCATCATGTGCCTTGCTTTCCATGACACAATTGGGGCACCTTTGTACCAAAAATGTGGAGCAAGGATAAAGCTGATTGACATCAGGAGAGTGGCAACCTCAGTTGGTACAGAAGTCTGCAAAGCTCTTATTGGAATGCATGCATATACAGGATGCGACACTGTCAGTGCTTTTGCTGGGAGAGGTAAAGCTAGTGCTTTAAAGTACCTGATCACAGACAAGAGTGTCCAAAACACATTCCATGAGCTTGGCCAGAACTGGGACCTCCCATCTGAATAAATGGACAAACTGGAAACTTTCACATGCCAAATCTACTCCCCCATAGCAGCAATGACAAAGGTCAATGACCTGAGATACCGTCTCTTTTGCGCTAAGAGGGGTGGATAGAAAGCCATCAGCTTCCACCATGCCAAGACTGCTTAGTGAAGCATGCCCAAAGAGCTAACTACAAGGCTGCATTATGGAGGAGATGCTTGGAAAGGGACCCAAAAGCACCTAGCCCTGTTGGTCATGGATGGAAGATCGAGTCTGTGGGAGGAGTTGACCAGCTGGTAGTTCAGTGGATGGATGGCCAAACAGCACCTGAAGCTCTATTAGATTTATTGGCCTGCAACTGTCCAAAGCACTGTGTGTCCACTACAAAATGTGTTTGTGTTGCAAATGGACTCAAGTCCACGGATATGTGTAGACAGCCAGATTGTGAGAATCAAGCATGTGTTTCAGACACTGATGAAAGTCATGATGACAATGGTGATGAAGTGGACATGGAGAGTCATTCTTAGATATGACAAATGTATAATGTGTACTATGCCACAAATTAAAGAGTAAAGTAGTACAGTGGGTTAAAACAATGCATCTTTTGGTAAGAGGTTAAGTAGCATTTAGTGCATTCTTTGTGTAAAAGGTATAGTTCATTTAATTCCTGTTAAATTTGTTGTAAATAAATTATTTTGCTCATGTTCCAAAACCTTCTCAATACCAGACTAAACAGTTAATCTTCTCACAAAGCTATGATCTAATATGGCATGCACGGACCCTACCGCTTACTTGTTCTCAAAGGCATATATGTTGGGTTGGAAACCTTTAACTCTGTTTCCTCAATACCTCATTAATAAAGCAAAAATGTGGCAAATCTCTGGCATTAGACAGACATTATCATAAAATGCCACCAAGTCAAATTTCATTTATCCTTTTTCTTGACATAGGCTATGTTTGAAAATTGTCCTCCGTAACCAAAAACTACCTTGAATCTAATGCTATCACACATTTTTCAAATACAGGGTCATATACCTACACAAAAATCACCATGCGGTTTAATCCCTCAAAATGGTACCAATCAACCCTCTGTCTCACGGCCTACTTATGGTACAATTTTGCCTTGAGGCAACATAGTTGTTGTAGTTTTTTATACCCTCTAAAACATTTGATGATATATATGTAAAGTTCTTGAAAATACTTCTTTACTTAGTAGTGAAGGTGACTTGTATTTTTTATGTGGGTGATTAACTGGATGCAGATAAGTGAAAAATGCACTTTTCATCTGAGCAAATATGGAGCCATGTGCTGAAACAGCCACAAAATGGACCCCTGTAACTTTTTTTTTACACTTTCATTGATTAGTATTTGAGTTCTTCTCCCCAGAGATTTGGGTCTCTCTTTATTCAAAATAAACTAAAATAGATTATGTTGGCTCAAGGAAACGCTGTACCGGGTTAAATTAAAAGCATGTTGAGTCTTCTTTTAGTTGTATTTTTTTTTCTTAAAAAAACTATTATTGCTTATCGCTGTAGTGCGTCTGCCGCTCAAATTTAAAATAAATCCATCTTTAACAATGCCATTATTGTTTGTTCGTTGCACCCCGCCGCCACTATCTCTTGACGCCATGCTTGCGAGGACCACCCACTGACTAGTTTTTAAAATTAATCGGGGCTGCTAACCATAGACATAATAAATACATAGACGCCCTATAGACGAATCCGACGAGCGTTCTGTGTAGGCTGCCATCTTGTGGCGACGCCATTACTGGGCTGTTACCGGTATGTAAACAAACCTCCGTGATAACGCACCATCGATGACAGCTACAGCCAGGCAGAATGACTTGTTGGGTTGATGATGTTAGACAGTGGCCTCCAGTCACAGATGAAGGTACAAACGATCTTACAGATTATTTATGAAAATATCTTGGCAAGCTAGCTAGGCTAACGTTAGCTAACGAGGAAACTATAAAAAGATCTGTCCATTTGGCAACAATAAATAAATGAATGACATCAAATAAACGAATTCATGTTTTTCATTTGTGTCCATTATTTATCTCATTTTCATATTGCAAAAGGCAAGGGTAAGGTACAGCTAGAAAGTATACACAATATCGACCAATTAGTGTTTTTAAACCATGGAAAGAGGTCAATATAACAGCAGGAGAACAATTATCTCACATAACGTTACATTTAGCTCAGGAAAGCCATTTAATGACCATAGCATGTTAATCACAGGCAAGCAAATCAAACATTAACAACAGACATAACAGTAATGTTACTAACGTTACTGCCCCAATGCGCCCCTTCTGTTGTTTTAAAGGTATTATAGAGTATTTTCTCATTCACCTGGCATCCGATGATCAACAAAATGCTTTGTTTTCTTTGAAATGTTTTCCCACTCGACATTATAAAAGTTATAACGTTAGTGACAGTCGTAAATCGCTCAACAGCTCAGTTATGGCGCCCGCTTACTTCCGGTAGTTTCGCCGGATTCGTCTATTGGCCACTGGAGCGCACGTCAACGGCGCCGCCATATTGGGATGGCAACTTTCCTATACCTCTCATACCGGGAATTGAGAAAAATGCCTGTTTCGTGTTCTGCTTGGGGCTGTACACATCGCCACACAATTGAAAACAGGACTCGAGGAATTACCTTTCACAAGCAAGACTGAACATTTGTTTCTGGTTGTATATTTGATCATGATATAATTAGTAATAGTAATGTTCAGAGGAGAAAGGCCGCGAAATTTAAAAATACTGCTGTTATTGTGTCACGAAATGTAGTTTTAATAGTTTTTCAGTCGACAATGTAGTTGTTTAAATCTCAAATCTGTGGTTTATTTATAAAGATAGCGCCTATTTAAAAATTGCATCTAAAGTTTTCGGAGTTGAGACCCATGAGATCAGCGGGTGCTCAGCGCTCATTAACCCCGCCTGGGACAGCCGTACCTCGGCCAGTGCTTCTGACTTGTGTCTCTAGGCTAGTGGTTAAACATGAGATATAATTCGTCTTGTGTATATCTAACGGGCGATCTTTGGTCTCATTAATCTATAAATGGTTCCCTGGTAAATCGTTTTGGCTGAGGGCAAAGTGAAGTTTCATAACTTTGTATTTAGGCTTTTTTAACGCTGTATCCTGCTGTATGTTTGACTGAAGCTACTTCTGTTATAATGGCTATTACTGATCAATAAAACTGAAATTTAACAAAAAAGAGTTAAATATTAAATATAAGTCACTATTGTGTATATTCTGTAATTGATATTTCTTATTCTATTGCTATTATTATAGTATTATTAATAAACTATATGCTATTATCAATATTTTTATGATTGTATTATTGTACTTATGATATCATATAATTATACTATTCATTACTATTTTATTTGCTGTATACTATTTGTTTATTTTATTGACTAAACTATTTATTACTTCTCACTTTATGTTATATTTACTATTTGCATTGCACTGTAGTTGTACCATAACGTATGTATTATCATAAAGGATCCATCAGTTATCTTTGTTATTGCTAAAATCTGGTCAATCACAGAAAATGCTTTTTCCACAATAAGAAAACTTAAATTATATCTCAGTATGGAGGTCTTCACCATTCTTATCCAAGAATAAAAAGATACATGACAAGCCTGAGCTTTGACCATTCTTTATTAAAAAAAATATATTTTACAAGTCTAACTATCGAGATTTTAAATAACTAGAGATGGAACTTTTTGTACACCACATACAAACCACTGAAATCGGTTGATAAATGTAAAAAACGGTTTTTGTTTTTATCCAGAAAAAAACGCAGCTCACCCGTTTACTTGCAATTGATTACAGCAGTCTTGCCCTCCGCAAAATGGCGGACCCGTTGACGTATCGGCGCAACGTTCCAAAGCGGCCAATAGGGTATCTATGTATATTACGTCTATGCTGCTAACCCTCATAGGTGTTGCACGCATAGAAATCATATAGAGACTAGAAGCCCTATTGGCCGCTGGAAACCGAGAAATCCAGCCGCCATCTTGAACCGGTCGTATTCCTAGTTTCGTTGCGTGGCAGCAGATAAGATGCCAGAGCATTGTGGAGCATTTTCCTGTTCTAATCGCCGGACCATCGAAAATAGGGCTTTTCACAAGTAAGTCTTAACATTACCGTACTATTGGTTGTATTTTGTGAATAGAATATTACCAGGTAATCGAGAATGAGCAAGGATATTTGCTATTACTGTACTGAAATCGTTGTGAAATGCTGTTTACTGCATCAGCCGGTGTTCACCCGACATGGAGAGGTGGGGTAACTGTTAAAGTAATAATTACAAGAGCTTCTAGGTTATCAGATAAACATTCAACTGCCCTGTTGTATAGGTTATTTGTGTTTGCGCACATGATATCAGTAAGCAATGTTACACGCATGACAGCGATGCTTATTTGAGTTAACGTTACCCCTCCAACTTCTAGTTTTATTGATAACCTATATCTTATCATATGCGATTTGGCTATTGATATTACAGAAGTCCTGTGGTAAAATTGCATTAACTTACTCCATCTACCCTTGTAAAGTTAATCCGAAGGGCTTTAGTCTCGACATTTTCCCCTCCCACATCCAAATAAAAAAGGTAACGTTGTAGGCTTAATGTTGTCCGAATTTACTTTTTTAGAAATTACTGATTCAAACACGTTGAAAAGCTTTCTCACTTTTTATTACAGGTGGCTGCGTTAATCGGTGGATTCGGTAGCTGCGTTATGTGTGTGTGTGTGTGTGTGTGAGAGAGAGAGAGAGAGAGAGAGAGAGAGAGAGAGAGAGAGAGAGAGAGAGAGAGAGAGAGAGAGAGACTGTTCGTGTTTGTTTGTGTGTCTGTTCGTGTGTGTGTGTGCGTGTCACAAATCATAAATTGTTTCTTCAACTTATTAAAATATCTTACTTTACTGCAACTATCTGTTTCTGCTTCTTTATTATATTTATAGTCTGATTTATAAAATACATTATATCCTTCATCACACATATTGTGTCTGGTCACTTTATAGATATAGGTATTTTATATATTGGACATATTTATATTTATACTGTTTCTCTTTTACTGTATTCTGTTTTTATTCAGAGCCTTGCAACGAAATCTCGCTCAACTGTATATTGTGAATGTACTGTTGAATGACAATAAAGTCTGTCTAAGTCTATAGGAGAATATTATATTACTGTTAAGCCTAATATGGATATTAAAATACGCCGAACCATGTGTCCTGTATCATAGCTACATGAATGACCTTTGCAGCAAAACAAACCGCGTGAAAATCAGTTCAGTATTCAGTGAGATATGATTAATTTAATGCGCTGACAGCTCATTTCACCTGCCAAACAGATTACACTGAGCGGAGCGGATGACCGGTTTAAGATGGCGGCTCCAATTCTCGTCCGTGCCAATAGGCAGTAGCGGTCGATAGGGCGTCTACCTATATGATGTCTATGGTTGCACGTATCTATGGGTGTTGCAAATAAGGGGAGGGACACTTTTCGTCTAGGCCCGCTGTCTGGCGTTTGACCAATGAAAAACCAGCATATTAAGACGGACAAGTAAAGTAGCCAATGAGAGCGCGGTTACTCTCTCCGCGCGACCGTGCCTTTCTTTAGGAGATTTATTTTTCTGCTGCTGAATTGCGTTTTGTGTGGTTTATGAGAATGGATGTGATTCATGTGATCGTTAAAGACGAGTGTGGAGACGGTATCAAGGAGGAATATGACGATACAGTTGAAAATGGCGAATCGTCCGATAATGACATCAAACCATGCAACAAACTTGACGAGACGATTGAATTGGAAGATTCTTCTGACGAAAGTGACGCTTCCAGCGTGGGTCCCGAAGGAGAGTTGCTCGATAACCTGGATCTCGTGTTGGACCAGTAAGTTTAAACACTTTTTAAATTTGAGGTTTTTACAAGTTGGCTACCTCTTATATAATCGAATTTTAGGATGTTTTCAAATCATTGATTGGAGCTAAATATTATGGCTTGCTTGAGAGGCAGATTATAAGAACATTTAACTCTTTAATTACAACCACCTAAGTTATATGTTTAAATTATTCCAAACCAGTGATTGTCGAGATATATTTTAATTAGTAAAGGGGAAATAATTATGACCAAGTGAAATACTTTTTAATTTGTATTAATTCACTTTATCTAATGCCCTCATAGGCCATGTCCACACGGACACGGGTATTTTTATAACCGGAGTTTTTCCTCCAGCGTTTTAAAAAAAAAACCGTCCACACATGCTCGCGATCTCCGTCTACATGAAAACGCAATAACACGCTATCAAGCGCGGTCAATAGCATGCCACGCCAGCAGGTGGCGATATAACCCTAACCGTAAAGCCACGTTGGCCAATCAGAATCCTAACAAAAAGTTATTACCGGGTCCGGGATGCGCAAATCTGACGTCAAACACAGTGGATAACGGCGCACACTCTGACGTCGCAAGGCGAAAACCCCGGTTTCACTGTCTACACGACAACACGTAACCGGCGTTTCTGAAAATCCTCACCCTCAGCAGGGGTTTTAAAAAATGTTCGGTTTCAGTCCGTTTCCGTGTGGACGAACCGCGTAGAAAAAGTCACGGTTATAAAAATACCTGTGTCCGTGTGGACAGGGCCATAGACTGCAGTTAAAGGTGGGGTATGTGATTCTCTTTTTTTTGTCCATTTTTTCAAAATAACTTGAAATCCTATTCCTAACCCACTTACATCCACTGAGTTAGAAGCACTGAAATGAAAATTAAGCAATTTAATCATCTGTGGAACGGGCAGGACTCGAAAAACTCCAGCCAATCATTTCCAAGACCACATAGAATCATTGGACAGTAAGTTCGTCAATCAAACGGTCGTACCATACCCCCCTCCCCCCAGCGTGCGTGACCCAGTCACGAAATTGAAAGGTAGGACAATTTAAATTGTGTATTTTCAAAATCTGCCGGTCGTTTTCCAAATCACATACCCCACCTTTATATTAATTATAAGTTTCCTACATCCCATGAGGCCTTGCGTCAAAAGTGGGCGCGTCTTCCGGTTCGAAGTAAACAAGCGAGACGTGACACTCATTCACTCATTCGACTATCGATTAATCATTCATATTTATACTAAAATGTATTATTTAAGTTTTTATCAATTAAAAATGCAATGAAAATACAGCATGTTTTATATTACAAGTAGTTCTGTATAGTTCTTTATTACAAGTAGATCAACTTGTGGCAGTTAAACTGGACGTTCGGTTATGGCTAAACATGAAGATATGCGCTGCGGTGCTCTGGACTGCAGCTGCGAGCCGGTGTTTCTTTAAACTGAGACCCTCGTTTGTTCCTAAATAATAATAAAACAGAATCATGTTAAATAAAACTGAAATCGCAGTACTCAGATCCACGAACCTGTGTCAGGATCAGAATCACGACTCACCCCTCCCAACTCCCAGCGATATCCTTCCCATCCAGATCCACTATAGCTACCATATTTTTACTATTTGTATTATGTGAAGTTAACATTAACTGAAAACCTTGAAAAACAACACATTGACGTCTGTAGTGAAGATAAGCATTAAACCAGAGAAGAGCATCTCTAGTTAAACCAATAGAATACAACTTATCAAGAAGATGATAATGGTAAACCATATCAAAGGCCTTAGAAAAATCTATGAAAATGGCACCTGTTGCTTGGCCTTTGTCAATGGACGCGAACACATCATTCGTAAATTTTCACAGAGCAGTCGTAGTAGAAAAATTAGGTCTAAAGCATGACTGTAACGGAGATAAAATGTGAAATGAATTAATAAATGATTGTTGATTAAATATTAATTTCTCAAAAAAAATTGCAATAGCACAAATAATAGAAATTGGCCGATAATTATTGACATCAGATGAGACTCCACCTTTGAACAATGGAGTAACTTTTGCACATTTCCATATACGGTAGACGGAATAGAACAAGTAGTCAATGACAAATTAAATAAATCTGCTAGAGGATACATTAATACATGAGCGGCCGATTTGACAAATTTAGCTTCTAAATCATCAGGACCAGCACTACTATTTGTTTTTAGATCACAGATAACATAGTAGACATCGACAGGCGTAATCTTCTTAAAGGAAAATGATCCGTTAACAGTAATTGAATTTAATGATGCAGCAGTATAGGAGTCAGACCACTGAGAACCACATATAGAGGAAAAATGTTGATTAAAAGCTTGAGAAATAAGTGAAGGATCAGAAATAATTTCATTATTAAATTTAATATTTTTAATCAAGCTTTTTTTAGATTTATTTAACAGATTACTCGGCTGATTCCAAAACTGTTTAGGGTTATGAAAGTTTTGAGAAAGGCGATCTTTGTAATAATAAGCTTTTGCATTCCTTCTTTCCAATTTAGATAAGTTCCTTAAATGTCTGTATTTTTCCCAATCGAAAGGATCTCTAGATAACAGGTATTTAGCCCATGCTTTATCTCTTTGCTTAAAAAGTTGAACAAGTTTAGACTCTTTAACTCTAACAGTTTTCAAAGGGGCGTATTTATTTATTACATTCATAACTTCAGAATGAAAAAAATGTTGCATCCTCAACAAAAGGAATCAACTTAAACCTATTCCAGTTTATATCAATTAGATCTTGAATAAAATTGTCAATATTCATATTTTTACACTGTCTCAGAGTTATGTATTTAGGTGGAGAACTTGGGATTTTAATTTTCCAAACACAATAAATAATCGAATGATCACTTAGGCCCCATCCACACTACTACGTTTTAGTTTAGAAACGGAGACCTTTTGCTACGTTTGCATCTCCCGTCCAGACTAAAACGGCAAAAACGAAGACCTAAAACGGAGAAGTTTAAAAACGCTGCAGACCCGTTTTGCGTTTTGAATCTCCGGAGGGCGTTTTAGTGAAGACGGGTCAAACTGGAGGACTTTAGAAACGATGCACTCTGATTGGGTGTCATCAGTCATGGCGTATCCTTCCATGTATAACGTTAACTGCCTACATGCGCCGGAGGCAAGCTATTATTCCAGCGATCTGTGACAATTCCCGTGCCGTGTGCAGCAGCGTTATCGACCGTACATGCAGAGTCGGTTTTGGGTTAAGCCGGGAAGAACCAGCGCATGGTGGGATCATTTTATCAATGAAGTTGTGGTTTCCTGAGGAATGGTGTTTACACCGGCACGCGCATGCCCAGTGTAGGTGAATGGTCACATGATCCACGTTTTCAGTCGTTAATGTGTACGGAGATCGCAGCTAAAACGCTGGTGTGGATGGAGATCGCATTCGTTTTAATTCTCCGTTTCTAAACTAAAACGCAGTAGTGTGGATGGGGCCTTAAACAGTCTGACAATACACCAGATTTAATTATCCTTTGAGGGTTAGTAACGAGTATCCAGTCCAACAAAGATGAAGAGCGATGGTCAACTCTGGTAGGCACATTAATTAACTGACAGAGGTTTATACTGCCAAGTAAAATTTTATCATTAACAGAGGAACGATCCAACCAGTTCTTGTTAAAGTCACCCAGAATAATCAATTCATTGTGCTTCTCAAGGGAGTTAATCGTTGACAAAATACACATCGTAGAGTCAGACGGAGCAGAGGGTGGCCTATAAATATTACCAATAGTTAAATTTTTATTTGCATGAAAAGTAACTTTAACAAAAAGACACTCAAAATTAATAGGATCTATGCTAGGAATAACACATTCTGAAACTAGGATGGCAGAAACATAACTTTGTAACAAATATTTAGACCATATAAATGGTCTAATTTGAAGAGAAAATGAATCAACAAACACATTTTCACAACATACACTAACAGAAAAAGTTAGTTACACAGCGGAGAGTACATAATCATGGGGATACAGAAAGATTTCGAAAGAAAGTCTCTGCCTCCTCAGAACTACGAAATAGTTTCGGTTTTCCATGCACCATCACCCTCCACGTACAGGGATACAGCAAAGAGTATTTAATATCCACAGCACGGAGTTTCTTTTTCACAGCATCAAACTGCCGACGCTTCTTGATCAGACTAGCACTAAAATCCGGATAAATTAAATCTCGAGTACCTTTGTAGAGTAGTTCTTTCTTCTCCCTGGCCAAACGTATCTTTGCCTTGTCCTGGAAATGCAGAAACTTGACCAAAATAGGTCTGGGCACAGGCCTGGATCCAGAACTAAATGTAGGAGAGCGATGGGCCATCTCAATAGCCGGTGCAGCAACGGATTCATCACTACCTTCACTCTCTTCGGGCACATTGATGAAACTAAGATTACATGACCGACTTCTGTTCTCAGCTTTATCCTTCAAGTAGGCATTCTCTTTTTCAAGTGTTTGCACAAGTTTTGACAGATCTTCAAAGTTATCTTTGTTAGAGCTCACCCTGTGTTCAAGCTCCGAGATTTGATCACACAATGAGGATTAAGATCCGTGAATGCTGGTAAGGCTAGTTTGTATGATCTCAGTTTTTGAATCAAGGTGGGCAGTAGGGATGTCACTTTTTATTCGATATTCGAATATGCATTCGAATATGACGTGAAATATCCGAAATCGAACAATAAATAAACTATCCGGTTTTTAAAGTGACATGTTTTGCGCATTTTTTACAGTCTATCATTAGCTTTTTATTTATTGTTTGCCATCTCATCCAGTAGCGGCCGCTCTAAACGTATTGTAGCGTAGGTCCATGACCAAATCAAGCAAATATTAGCCAATATAGCCAGCTTGTTTTGAAAATGGAAGATAAAGACAAGACGAAAGAAACCATGCTATAATTCCTGCCTATTACACACACACACACACACGACCCACAGAAAAAACGCGTGTAAGTATCGAGTTCTCTTTCGGGCTTGAACAAACCATAACACACAAATTATGTCAAATGAATGTAAGAGCAGTCTTAAATTATTTAAATAAAGCCTTAAATGAACGTAGAGATTTGCGAGAAAATGGGCGACACATCTCCGGCGAACGGCTTCTTCATGCAAAAGAAAAACTCTTCATGAAGCACAGTTAAATTCAGCGACCATATGTGGCGTTTCCTGATGGATCGAGGTTGTTCATTAACTTTTACATTTTACTCGTAGATATTCGAATATATTACTTGATATTCGATATCCGTTCGAATGTGATTTTTCTCAAAAGTGACAGCCCTAGTGGGCAGTCATTTCAACTTTAATTAGCTGTATTGCGTCCCAAATTGTTTGTAGTGAGATCTCGGCTTGATCCATTGCTGGAGAGAGTCGCAATAGAAGAAAAGATAATATAACAGAAAACTTGGAGACTTAAGTGCTCAAAATAAATATAAAATGGTTGAAGGTAACAGTTATAACCTAGTCCAAATTACAGAGCAGTCGAATCACACAGCAGACGCTCACGCTAAAGCTGCCATCTTGGATGGCAATTTCGTTTTGTATCTTAATTTTAATTATTATTTCATCTACAAATTGCCTGGATTTAATAAATAAGAATTCAATATAGCAGATCATAATCAAGACACGGACATTAGCTCGTCTCATAAATGAACGGAAACTTGCCTCACAGACGTGAGAAATATATATAGCCCATAAATTATATTATATATACTATGAAATGTTTACTGTGTGTCATTCATGTTCTAAATATGTTGCTTCACAGTTATAGCCTTCACTTAAAATCTTTAGTCCAAGATTGTCGGATAATAAAATTTGCCACTGAATTAGTTTAGTCCGGTTATAGGACCATGTACAACCGCGAACAGCACATGTTGTCCCTGAGCTCCGTAACGACATTTCTCATAAATGTTTGCGACTTAGTTTAAATAGTAAAACATTATCCGAAAAACACCTAGCCTCTTCGCTAAATAGCACACAAAATACCATTGATATGCACCCACTTTATTTTTTACAGTAGCGCCCCCCGGAAACAGGTGGATTGAGAATGAGAATAAGAATGTGACGTCACGTGTATCACTCCGCGTTGCATTGTGGGAAGGATTCGCCATCTTGGAAGGATACACTATCCGTTGTAATGGCTACTTGGACCGTGAGACCGAGAGAAATAGCGACAGAGAAAGAGAGCAGCTTGATATTTGTTTGCATTTTTGCCACAAGGCACAGTTTCTTGGGAATAAATGAAGAAGGGGGAAGCAAAGGGAAAGGGGCTCTATCGGGAAAGACTAAATAACAACACCAAGCAGCGTTATTTAGAGAAACTACTTGACACCAACAAACTGGACCCGTAAAACCTGCTACAGAATGAATGAAATACCCAAAGCACTACCACCTTTCACATACCCTGACTGAGTCAATTACCTGGTTTAATGTATCAGTGCCTAACGTTACTGCCTAGACATTACAATGGAAGAGTTCAGAAGCTTTTAGTCATTAGAATAACAATTCTGCTGCGAATGGGTGCAAGACTTAGAAACCCCCAAACCTGTAACGATAAACTGAAGAGATTCAGCCATACCTGATGTTTCAGGCCTCATTCATAAGTGGAAATAAATCTGAAATGAATCAGATACGTGCATTTGCACCTGCCGTGCAACGTCAAGCGGACAGATCGGACATTCCCGTCAATGCGAGTCGTACGTCATTAAAAAAAAGTGTCTTTTTAAAACATTTCGCATTACAGATAAATTAAACTATAACAAATTAAACAACTCTAGTTGTATTTATTTAGAGATTTTTTTTATTATTAGAGCTTTGCTCACCAGTGTTTCCCACAGAATTAGGTTCTATGTGCGGTGGTGTGGGTTTTTTTTTTTTTTTGGGGGGGGGGTTGACACATAATGTCAGATAACTTAAAGACATTGCTATTGCTATGCCATTGCTACACTTCTATGACTGCGCCACAGACTTCTTGTTGCATATTTTGCACCCTTTGTTTGAACATTTTATTTTACGGCCTTTCTGAAAAAATATTCCAATGCAATTATTTAAAAAAAGTAACAATTATTAAACACTATATTAAATTTAAATAACAAATTAGATTTATAAATAACCAGCTTTTCGAAGCAACATTTGCAATGTGCAATTTTAACAAACTATACAAATATTTTAAAATATTTGTGCTAAAAAGTGCAAAACATAACAACTGAAACAACAACTGAATTTTAACAAACACTATACAACTATAAAACAAAGTGCAAAACAACATTGTCAAAATGCAGAGGTGCGAATTTACAAACAACTGTTAATTTAACATAAAAGCATAGGCTACTTTTGCCATGGTATGATTTGCCATGATGACTGAATGTTAATAATCCCTAAAAAGCTGACATCATCGCGATCTCAAACATCTCTATTATTATCAATGAAGCTGATTGCACAATGAATATTTCACAATATCTACACTTTGTTTGTTATAAACAGGATTTGCCAGCATGCAGAATTCAGCACTGAACAAAAAGTCAGTTTTGAGCGGTGATGGGAGTCTATATTAAATGCTTCTGATTGGCCATTGTGTTTAAGAAATAAACACATATGTCTGTGATTGGCTACATCGCTCACGCTGGAAACATGTTACAAATAGAAACTCTGGCCAGTAAATGGTTTCAATTTTGTTTAGTTGTTCTTTTCTGCAACAGATTAATAACAATTTATTCGTTTTTATATGTTTTATTCATTGATATTCATAATTTGCGGGAGTCCTGTGAATCGTTGTATTCTCCACAGCCCGCGCACACAGAGTGAGTGCATTACCACCACGCCTGCGCTCGCACTCGGCCATCAAATCTAGTCATGCATGCCAACCCTCCCGATTTTTCCGGGAGACTCCTGAATTTTAAAGCCCCTCCCGAAAATCTCCCGGACCGACCTTTCTCCCGAATTTCTCCCGATTTCCGAGTGCGGGTGCGAGAGAGACACCCAGCCGACGGGGTGTCATTGGTTGTTGCTAAATCTTACCCAGAAACAATAGTGCTATTTTCTGATTGGCTAACAACACCAGACGAACAACATAGGCGCTTGATTCCTGCCGGTTCCACAGTGAGAGTTTTGGGCGCTGTGGCATAAATATATTACAAATAGTTTTTCAGCGTGAGAAATTGATTCTGGAATTTTCGCTGGGAAAATAAGCTCCTCAGTGACCGCAACAATCTGTCCTCCAACACATGCTCATGTTTTGAGACTGTGCTCGAAGTGGAGGCGGGGCTATTCGCGCGCCGTTGTCAGTTTGTGTGAGAGAGAGAGAGGGGGAGCAAGCTGCACGCAGCTCTACAATAAAATACAATTTTACCCATATTAAATAGTTTAAAAATCTGAAAATCAATCCGTGGCGGTCAGCGTTGATATTGTGGTGGCCCGCCACAAATTAATGAATGTATGGGAAACCCTGCTCACTGTGGCTTAGTAGAAATGGAATATGATCATTTAAAGACTTCCTTTAGCATATATGAAAATAAATACAAAACTATTAAATTTCATTTAATTGGGTAATTTTTCACTTGTAAATGTGGCATTTTGTATGCTTGCCTCATGCAACAGGTTTTCAGATCTCTCTGATGATGGTGATGATGATGGTGATGATGCTGACTGGAATCCAGAAGTCACTCCACGAAAGAAAAAGAGAACCGGTCTGTCTTCAATCTCGCCATCTCCAGCAACGTCTAGCAGAACTGTTTCCCCTGCTTCTGTACAAAGAAAGAAAGGGAAAGGTAGGAAAAGCAAAGTGAGTCGGTCCCTACCTTTTTCCATCTCAGAAGACAAGTGGAAAAGTGCAGATGAGCCTGATATTGAGCCGAATCAGCCAACCTTCAGACCTAGAGTAACGCCTGGTGTACAGTTGATCTCCAATGCATCATGCAGTCCTCTACAGTATTTTGAGTTGTTCTTTTCCAAATCTGTCATGCAGACAATTCTAGAAAACTCAAATGCATACGGGGCCATGCGTCATAAAGACACGAAGAAGCCATGGGAAGACATTTCTGTAAAAGACTTCAAGACATTTCTAGCAATGGTGATTTACATGGGTTTGCTCAAATGCTTTCAACTGACGGACTATTGGAAGAAGTCAGACATCTACAGTCTTCCATATCCTGCAAAAATCATGACTGGTAAAAACTTTCTTCGCATATGTGCAGCTCTCCATCTCAGTGACCCCAAAGTGGATGCAGAGAATGACGCAAAGAAGGGAACGCCTGGATATGACCGTCTGTGTAGGATCAAACCGCTGTACCAGGACATTAGGGACGCATGCAGAGCCTCTTTCCATCCCTTTCAGAACATCTCCATTGATGAAAGAATGGTGGCATCAAAGGCTAGACATGGACTCAAACAGTATATGAAAAACAAACCTACAAAATGGGGGTACAAACTCTTCGTACTGGCAGATTCCCTCTGTGGCTACACATGGGACTTCTTCATTTATGAGGGAAAAATGAATGTAGAGCAGAGCAAAGGCATTAGTTATGAATCTGTCATGATCTTAGCAAATGAAAGGTTGTTGGGTTCTGGCTACAAGCTGTTTGTTGACAACTTTTACACCAGTCCCAAGCTCTTCAGAGACTTGCTCGATAAGAAGATCTGGGCTTGTGGCACTGTTCGAGCAAACCGCATTGGCCACTCAAAGAAACAGGCTCCTCGTGGCAATATTCGCTGGTTTCGGGAAGACAACCTGCTGTTTGTTGAGTGGAAGGACAAGAGGGATGTGCTGATGTGCTCCACCTTTCATAAAGCCTTTAATGGAGACACCATAAAGAGGAATGTGAAAGGAGCCGATGGAGTTTGGGCCATTCAAGATTTCCCTGTTCCAGCTGCCGTGTTGGACTACAACAAGTTAGTAGACTTTAATCAGTGGTAATTATGCCTTTTAAATTACGTGTCTTTTAATAAATTTTACTGTCATTCCAGGCACATGGGAGGAGTGGATCTGTCTGATGCGCTTATTGGATATTACACAGTTCTACATAAAACAAGAAAGTGGTATCGGTCCTTTTTCTACCACTTTGTGGACATCGCTGTAGTAAATGCCTTCATTTTGCACCAGCAGATGGCCAAGATGAAGAACCAGAAGCCTCTGACCCAGAAGGCCTTCCGGGAGGCTCTTGTTAGAGAGCTCGCAGGAACGGGCCCTGAATATGCCCCTGACCGAATGGCACCGGCTCGTTCTACTGGCTCCCACCTGGCCAAGTACCTCAGTGGAGACAGCACAGTAGGAAGGCGGAAATGCAAAATATGTCAAAACAAAACTCCAGTCAAGTGTGCGACTTGTCAGGTGCCTTTGTGCTTTGTTCCGAAGCGCGACTGTTACAATAAATGGCATAAATCTAGTCTCTCTGATGAGTCTGACACAGAGTAAAAGTTAAAGAGCAAACTGTCCAAACTGCCAACCAAAACAAATCAAGGTATGAAAGCATTATCAAATGCAACATGAAACTAGCAAGCCATTGACAATGACTAATGGCATTTGAGGCTTGTGAATTCTGATAAACTGGAAATATCATAGAAAAGAACATTAAACTTTTATTAGAAATGGACCACACTCAGGGTTTGTGTGGCGAATGAATGAAGGTGGCAAAGCGGTTGTTCAGGGACTTGATCTGGTCCTTCTCTTTAGTGCGCACCATCTGGATGTTGGGGTCGATCTCCAGGTTGAGAGGCACCAGAAGGCTCTTGTTGACGGAGACACTGGCCATTGGAGGGCCCAAATATGCCGAGCTGGTGCTGAAACTTGGAGCGGATGCTCCCAGTGGGATCCCACTTAAACTGCTGTAGCCGAAACCTCCCATCCTCACGGAGCTGCTGGAACTGATGCGTTTGTTTCCCAGACTCATCGTTGGGTAGTGACGAGAGAAACTGAACTGATGTTTCAGATGAGAACAGCTGGGCAGACCTGAGCACGACGGGTGTCTCTCTCTGTGTGGAGAGGCTGGGCTTTTAAAGTCCAACCAGGATGGGGTGGAGAGTTCCTATTGTGGGAAAACCTGTTTCAGATTGGACACACTGTTGGCTTTATCAGAGCTCCCGGATCGGCTGTGAACACACACACACTCTCAGTTTCTTTTTCTTACTGTCACCGTTCTCATATAGCATATGTTTAATGTGGCCCATGTCAACAACATTCCCGAAGTAACTACTTGCCCTAATAAACGCATTCTCCAAAAAAGCAGTCCTAATTTCATTTATTTCATGTATGCATTTTATTAAAACTGTTTCATATTTAACCAGAAATCATGAACTTGTGTGCATAAGTTTCAGAAAGATGACAACTAGGGATTAGTCGCGATCTTCGAATAGTCGAAATGCGTGTGAAATTTGATCATAAATAGCTTTTTTGAATATCGTTATATTTTTGCGCAATTCCAATGTGTTCTACATGATTGACGCCGCGCCTACTGTCACAGATCGCGCATCAGGGTATTTTCGGGGACACAAGGTGTTGCCAACATGAATGAAACCCCCTACTGTGCAATCTAGGCTACCTGCGTTTGTATATAGTCAACAGAAGAAGAGCATTGTCGTGACCGTTAACTCCGCGACCAACCATGCAACAACCAAGAAGCTCCGTGTGGGTCTAGTTTAAAAAAAGTGAACAATGATAAAGTTGAGTGTAAATTATGCCAAGCCAAGCTGGCATACCACCACTCTACAAGAACGATGCATAGCCACCTGAGATCAAAGCACACGGCAGCAGCTTCATCCTCCTCACAGGCAACAGTCAATGGCTAGTTTCTTGGGTAGACGTAATTGGATGCTAGGTGCAGTGAGCAGATCACTATGCTAATTACTAAGATGATAGCTAAGGATATGCTCCCCGTCAGCTTTGTTGAAGAAGGTTTCCGAGAGCAAACGGACTGTCGTGCTTATTGTTTTTTTTTTTTTTTTTCAATTAGCCTACCATAGGCCTACTATGTAAAAATAAATCAATGAGAACATGTTACTTGTTCAATTAAAGTAACACTAGGTAGTTTTTCAACCTTCATAATCTATTTCCAAGCAGGCACGGCGTTATGGGTGGGCCTGACGGGCCTAGGCCCACCCACTTTTCAACAGGCCCACCCAAAACATTTCTTCAAAAATGTTTTGTCAAGAATTATTAAAAAATCGCCAATAAGCTCATAATTTGTGCTAAAATAGTCTAAATGCGCGAGTGTGAGCGCGCACTGCATGGCACGGAGGCGCGCGGGCACAAACACTTGCGTTTTCCTATCAACAAAAAATACTCTATAATTTCTGGTCATACAGAAAATAATACTATATTATTCGCAACTATTTTTATTTGTGTAAACTCACAATAACAAGAAAACGTTGTGCTTTTGTAAAATAAAATAAAACAATCAGGCGGTTTCATGATCTCCATGAACTGGAGCGCGAGAACTGAAACAAAGTATAGCCTATAGGCTAAAGCTTGACATGTCCACTTTAAAACGAACAAATTTGAATCGAAAGTTAATACCTTCTGCTTATGTAATCCGTAGGAAAGGTGCATTTCTCTCTAATGGTGCATCAGCCTTACAGCGGAGATGGAGATGTTTTTAGCCGACACTAATTTAGAAAACAGTTTATTAATAAACAATTAAAATGCCTCATTATTTTTTCTTTATCATTAGCCTATAACTCCCCTAAATCACCTTTCTGTATGCTGTGGTTCTTCTATGGCTCTTCTCATTCAGCACTGCGGGAAAAATATCATTTCCAGGTTCTAATTTGGCCTTAGAAAACCATTTAAATCTCCATATTTTTTCGTATTAATTTGTGAATATTTTAAATGTTTAATAAAGGGGCAAAAAGTTATAAACAAAAATCTGAAATTTTGTCGATATTTAGCCTATTTTTTTGCGCAGCATTTGTGTACAGTTCAAATTTAAAAAAAAAATGGTGTTCAACTTTGCGTTTTAAATAAAAAACAACCAGCGTTCATTTTTCGTTTTGCGATTACGGTTAAATAAGGAAAAGCAAATGGACACAAATGTACACTGACCATTTGAACATAATACGAGACAGAGATCTTTATTAAATTCATAAAAAAAAACAATAATTACAGGAATACTGGATTCTAAACCTCAACGAAATGCCACAATCAAGTAGCCTAGAAATCTAGACGCACCCTAGCGGCCGCGAAAATCATTTCGCTGCCAGTGTGGTCTAGCAACTCTCAATAGACTTTTTAGTTGGAAAAACCAATTTCGGGTCAGGCCAATCACATCGTGTATAGAGTCGGCGGGCGGGCTTAACACAATGACGGCACAGTTCATGACGTTCCGCGTGATTTCCATAAGTGATTTCCCTGCTGCTTGAAAACAATGAAGATGCAGCGGTCTTTCGAATCGGCTTTGGCCGCGACTCTAGAGGACTTGGAGTTAAGAGAACGCCACTTAAGTCATTCTTAGAAAAGGAAGATGTGTTCGGAGTTTTGACGACCGGATACGGCAAAAGTTTAATATATCAACTAGCTCCGCTAGTGGGAAAACGCACGGGCCTCACTCAGCCACAGCCGTTCGTTGCTCTGGTTGGTTAGCGCTGTCCTATTGCATGCAGAGGGATTTTGAAAGACAACCGTTTATCCCGCCCCTCGGATTGAGGTATGTCAATGGAGAGTTCCCAGACCTAACATCTTGATGTAGGTCTGGCATGCCAGGCTAACAATCAAGACCTCGGAGCAGAAATGAGGGAGAAACACCCAGAAACTCCTTATGTGCCGTTCGCAGTATAGGGGGCTTTCCCTTTCCCAATTCTGATATAAAATCAGAATTGCGTGAAATAAAGCCGCGATTGCGTGTTGTAAAGTCAGAATTGAGTGAAATAAAGGTGCAATTGCTTCTTTTATTTATTTATTTATTTTACCCCAGAATAGTTTATATCTCACAATTCAATTCTGACTTTGTAACACGCAATTGCGACTTTATATCATGCAATGCTGCCTTTATATATCCCAATTGCGTATTATAAAGTCAGAATTGCGAGATATAAACATGCAATTCTGTGGAAAAACATTGATCAAAATTCAGATACAATTTATACAAAACGAAAATCTTTAAAAAAAAAAAAAAAAAAGTCTTTCTACAAAACAAAACTCGTCTCCAGAAATATTGGAGCTTCAGCGCTTATCATTAGCATGTGAAAGTGTGAAAATAATTTCCAGTAAACAACAATATTGCAACAGTCGTTGTTTAGGTACCTTAAACGCGCACGTACAGTATCTGAGTCATCGCTGCAACCAGATGAAGGAGAGCTGAGATCAACATCACACATCTTCGTCTCTGCCACCCTCTAAAGTGCGACTATCGCACTAGCACTAGCGCGACCAGCGCTGTTGCTAGGACGGCGCCACCGCCTCTGCCTATATGAGTCCTAATAAATGCAATTTCAACTATTTCTGAAGTGCTTCTTTTATAAAGAACACCTCTTTTTCTTTTATCGGGAAACGCTGCCCAGGTATGATGCGTCATGGAGATTCCAAAGCGCTCTTCTTTGGTCAGAACCAAGAAGAGCGATCGCGGATAGGTCCGTCCTGACTCCATGCACCGAAACTTTTTAACAATGCAACAAAATATTTAAAGAGCTTTACGCTATTAAAATCTATATTATGTATAGCATACGTACAGATATATTAGTCAGTCATTTTTTATTAGGTTAAACAGTGACTGGATAACGTTTTTAATTTATGGCCCACCCACAATTGGTCTGGCCCATCCAAACCTGGAATCCTGGCGCCGTGCCTGTTTCCAAGTCTCTTGTGATGGTACATCGACTTACAATAGGTTGAATGACACGTCTGCCATAGCCTAACGGGGTCTGTAGCGTTTTTAATCGTACTTTTAAACTTCATGGTTCGGGTAGTAACCCGAGCACAAAAAGAACTACAAAATTCGACTGCTTTACGGCATAGGCTACCTCACTTCCCCCAACACGTCTTCACATACTGTTGGACTTGTAAGTATTGCTTATATTGCATATCACTCGGACAAGCTTTCACTCGTTGATGTGAGCTAAAAAGCACCTGGCGTTCTTGTTGATGAACAAGTCAACTTGCCTCAAGTTACCTCAATAACTTAAACATCTTCGTAGGCTAGCTGTGCTTGTTCGATGTCCGACGATTTGTACCGCGTTGTGTTTATTCCCCAATCGAACTCGTGTAACTGTCTGTCACACGTTCTACCGTCCACAGCATTACTTGATAGACAAAAATAGGAGCATCAAACAGAAACAACTCGCTTACGGGGTGTGAGGCGCACATACAATACAGACTGCCGACAGTTATTAACAGGGCGCACGGCCGCACGCAGCTCTTAAAGGGGACACACCTTATTTCCACTCGTTACAACTTCCACCCAACTGAACAGGGACCGGTGTACAGGGGGGAGGGATCAGGCCGTGAGTGAAGAGACTGCTCTGCGTGAGTGGTATTTACGACAGTAACGTTAAATACAAGTAGTCCACAGCGACTCTAGGGGTCGTTGTTTGACCAAAACGGAAATCCTACCTAGTGGGGCTTTAATAAACGGTTTGTTTGATAACAAATCGCTAAAGATGAAATTGCCCTCCCTTTCTGTCATTGTGAGAGTGTGCGTTTTTATTCTATTTTTTTAAGATTTTTTGAACAATATTTGACTTTTGCTCCTCAATAGTCGAATGGCATTTTTGGCAGAAATTCACATCCCTAATGACAACTATTAAGAAAACAGCAAGCTTTTATGATTTGCTTAAACAAAATATGTTAATATAGAGCTCAGCGTAACATCAAACAGCGTAACATTTTGTTCATTTTAAATAGCAAGAGCAAAATGTATTTCTATGCCAGCAAACCAATATTCTTCCCTCCAGCAGTCGTCTAGTTAAACTAAGATATGTTGAGCGCTCCACCTACTGGTAAGACATTTGACCTGCTTGTTGTTAATTGTTTGAAAACTGTGATATATGTTTTGCTCTCCTTATTGTTTTGACACATAGATATTTGAATCTCATTGTCAAAACAATGTTGTTATTTATGGCTTTAAATGCTGTAAAGGATCATATGAACATTTAGCTGTCTAAATGTGCCTCTGGTATCAGATGCTATTGCATTTTGTTTAATTTTGCTAAGAAATTACACCTGAAACACACATTTACTTTTTTTAGAAAGACATTTGGTAATTTTTCATTTAATAACTGTTACCATTTTGTATTTATGTATATTATGCTAACAAAACCATGCTATTCTTTCCTCAAACACTAGTTCACTTTGAGACATGTTGCGCGCTCCACCTATTGGTAAGCTTTTTGTTTGGTTTATTTGAAAGCTTTGCTCTCCACATTGTTTTGCCATATATATTAAGTGCAATTGTTAAAACAATGCAATGTTGAATGTTGTTATATATGGTTTTAAATGTTCCGGTATATATGATATATATATGTATATAAATATATCGTCATATTAACGTTTAACTGGTTAACTCTCTATGGTGCGCAGTGTGATATCAATGAGGAAAAATATGTGTGGTGTTTTTCCTGCTTAAAATTGAACACTAACAATATCAATAAACATTTTAATCAATTTTTAATTAATTTATTTTTTAAAAAGTTTGTTGCTTCAAGGCAACATTTTTCCACAACTAACTCTTTTCCTTGCAAAAAGTATGCCTGGAATACCCTTATTATGGTTAAATTTTGCCTTGAGGCAACACAGTTTTTTTCTGTTATGCCCTCTAAAACATTTGATGATATATAATGTAAAGTTCTTGAAAATACTTCTTTACTTAGTAGTGAAGGTGACTTGTATTTTTTTGTGGGTGATTAACTGGATGCAGATAAGTGAAAAATGCACTTTTCATCTGAGCAAATATGGAGCCATGTGCTGAAACAGCCACAAAATGGACCCCTGTAAGTCATGTGACAATTTTTTTGCACTGTGTCAATAGGCTTGTTTGAGGCCCCATCCACACTACTGCGTTTTAGTTTAGAAACGGAGAATTAAAACGAATAAGATCTCCGTCCACACCAGCGTTTTAGCTGCGATCTCCGTCCACATTAAAACGACTGAAAACGCGGATCACGTGACCATTCACCTACACTGGGCATGCGCGTGCCGGTGTAAACAAAACACAACTTCATTGATAAAAATCCCACCATGCGCTGGTTCTTCCCGGCTTAACCTAAAACCGACGCTGTACGGTCGATACCGGCGCTGCACACGGCACGGGAATTGTCACAGATCGCTGGAATAATAGCTCTGCATAGGCAATAACTGCATAGGCAGTTAACGTTATAGCATCAGGTAAGGCAGATTCACTCTGACTGATGACACCCAATCAGAGAGCCGAGCGCGAGCGTCTGCGTCATCGTTTCTAAAGTCCTGCGTTTTGACCCGTCTACACTAAAACGCCCTCCGGAGATTCAAAACGCAAAACGGGTCTGCAACGTTTCTAAACTTCTCCGTTTTAGGTCTTCGTTTTTGCTGTTTTAGTGTGGACGGGAGGTGCAAACGTAGCAAAAGGTCTCCGTTTCTAAACGAAAACGGAGTAGTGTGGACGGGGCCTGAGATGAGCAAAATCTGCGCAGAACCGATCACCGGTGATCAGCGCGTAATGCATGCCGGTTAGAAATGTGTCCGAGAGCGGTTCGCCTTGGTCTGATGTCATGCTAACGCCGCCTTCACACTGGCAGTTGAAATCAGCTCCGTAATACGCAATACGTTCCCAGCGGCCGTCGTACTACACCGTGAAAAGCGTCGGAAGCGAGTAGAACAAAAATGGCGGAGAGATTAGAAAGGTTGATTCTGTCAGAATGTACAATTCTGTATGATCTCTCTGATGAGGGTTATAGAGACATAAATAGGAAGGCTGCTGCGTGGAGGAAAGTTGCTCAGGACGTTAATGTCAGGTTGGATATAAATGTGATTATAGCCTACATTTTAATTGTATTAACTGCCCTAATAACGTTCTAAAATCATGAAAATAAAAAAATGACATGACAACTTATCGTTATAAAATCATTATTTATTGTATTAAAAGTTAAGAATTCAGGTTTGTTTATCAGTACCATAGCAACGCTTAACTTCCGCTGGAATTGTCGGATAGGAACCGTCCGTAGCTTTTCGCAAGAGTTCAATTTTTTGAACGCATCCGGATGGCCAACGGACACGATTTTCTTCGCACCGCACTCAGTCGGACCCGTTACGGACCCATTCGCATGCGGTCTGCGAATCTCCATAGGAAATGAATGACTTCCGGTTGTTTCGCTGCCGTATCGGAGCTGATTTCAACTGCCAGTGTGAAGGCGGCGTGACGTGTGTCAAAAAGCTCTCGCGAGCGCAAGCCGCACGTGCCGGATTCTGCAGTTGCGCGCAGTTGCTCTCCACCGACTGCGCTGATCAAAAGCATGATGAGAAATGACTTGCTGACGACACAGCTTAATGTTGATTGGTTTAAACAACCGTGATGTATTGTTCTCTATTAAAATGTTTGATTTTAAAACTCGGAAATCGTGTTTTATGTGTATATGTTATGTGTGAATATTCCCAAACTCTCAGACAGTGCGATCTCTATGGGTTATGCAATGTTATTTTATTATATATATATATAAAGCACATAGCCTATGTCTGTATTAAAGAATAAATGATTGATAAACACTCATTTGGAATAGAATTAAACAACAAGTACTTTGGGTGCCTTGTTCATTATATTTATTTTCATATAAAAGCAACAGAACTTAAATTACATCCAGTTTATTAGCAACACTGTGCACGAGCGTGAATCCCGCGATATCCGCATTTGATCTCACAGGTGTCTGATCCACTGCGAGAAGCGAGATCTGTCCGTCTTGCCTGCGCTTTTTTCACTCCTCCTCTCACTGCAGCCGCCTACTCTCGCCTACATTTCAGGCGAGGCGAGGCGCATCTCAAACAAGCCTAATGATTAGTATTTGAGTTCTCTTCCCCTGAGATTTGGGTGTCTCATTTTATTCAAAATCAACTAAAATAGACTATGTTGGCTGGAGGAAACACTGTACCACAGTGGGTTAAATTAAAAGCATGTTGAATCTTCTTTTAGTTGTAGTTTTTTTCCCTTTAAAAAACTATTACTGCTTATCGCTGTAGTGCGTCTGCCGCTCAAATTTAAATTAAATCAATCTTTAACAATGCCATTATTGTTAGTTAGATGCACCCCGCCGCCACTATCTCTTGACGCCTATGCTTGCGAGGACCACCCACTGACTAGTTTTTAAGTTTAATCTAGGCAAATAAGAGGAGGGACACTTTTCGTCTATGTTCCCGCTGTGTGGCGTTTGACCAATGATAAACCAGCATATTAAGACGGACAAGTAGTAGCCAATGAGAGCGCGGTTACTCTCTCTGTGCGACCGTGTCTTTCTGCAGGAGATTTTAGGTGTGTTCGACATCGGCTGCGGCTGGATGTAAGCGATCGGCGAGAGTAGCCGCGTGCAGGCGGGGAGGAGCTGCAAACGGAGACGTGAAGTCGGACACTTTCTGGTTCCCGTAGTGACACTCACGTGGTGTTTGCATACTTTACCACAGCTGAAGTGAAATAAATGCAATATTTGCTAAATACACAGATTTTTCAGACACATTTTCATTCAATACTTTATGTACTGCTTCATACAGCATCTGGCAAGGGCGCAGATGGCACTGGGGACGGGGGGGACATGACCCCCCCAGATTTATAG
Organism: Chrosomus eos; assembly: GCA_036326025.1. Taxonomy (NCBI): domain Eukaryota; kingdom Metazoa; phylum Chordata; class Actinopteri; order Cypriniformes; family Leuciscidae; genus Chrosomus; species Chrosomus eos. The sequence goes on along the minus strand of CM070838.1, from coordinate 3,227,310 downwards.
TGACCCGATCCGTCCCCCCCTCACTATCCCTACGAAAGGCGACAAAAATCGGTAAAACAGAGAATTAACCAGTGTTTTCGCTATGTACATTAGCAAAAGTAGGCTAGTGTCCCGGCCCGCCGCTGCTTCAGAATCGGGGCAGACGCAGGCTGATCTACACCGGTCACCATTACTTTGTACCCACGTTCTCACAACACGCTGTTCTGTTGTCAATAAACACACGATGCCATCATGCCACCGACATTTACACTCTCTCACAGTGTGTGTGTGTGTGTGCTACGACTCCTCCTGAGTGACGTCGCCGGGGTCCTATGAGGAGCTGAACAAGAATAAAGTTCAAAATAAGCCTAGCTACTATCAATGAAGTGCAGTCGACGATTTTTAATCATTTTTATTTTGATAAACATAACACAATATAGCCTAACTAACATCACGACTACATTAAAAGAGTGTTTAATAAAAAACTGATTTGTGAGCTTTAGTGGAACTAAAGGTGTGAGAATAAACACGAAACGCACGTGATCGTTGTCATGCGGTACAGACGGCGAATCGTGGAACAGCTGTGTCGTCATCAGAGCTCCTGCAGCGGCTCTTGAGAAGCTGCGCTGGCTGAGTTCTCCGGCTGCTCTCGAATCGCTCATACGTCACAGTCACGTGGCGTCGGCACTGTATCAAGTCGGACAAGATTTCTAACCGGCATGCACTACTTCAAGTCAGCCGCCGATCAGTCTGCGCAGAGCTGCATGAAGTCGAACAAGCCTTTATTTTTCTGCGGCTGAATTGACCTTTCGCAGGCCCCTCCCTCAAAACGGTTATTGTCCAATCACACATCATAGCAACCGTTACTATGTGAGCAGGTCCGTCAAACATTGACTCCAAGCAAGATGGTGAAGCGGTGCGCCCACAGCGTTTGTAAATCGGACACTAGATACCCCGAGAGATTGTCTGGAAGAGTTGTGTTCTTTCCGTTTCCAAAGCCGAAAACACAACGTGAGCGGTGCCTACAATGGATAAAAACAGTGTGGACGGCCCCACTCCCAGTTAAATTCCCCGTGAACCGGAAGTTGCAAACGACTTTTCTCCAGTGCTGTGACGTATTTCCGAGAGAAACGGAATACTAAATGAGGCAAAATAGTGAGCGTGGCTTTTTTTCCCAACTAGCACCTGATTGGATCTAGAAAAATGCTCCTCCTCGCCATCTCTCCTTTCACACGCTGTGTGCCTGTCTACTGTCAGTTGGAGGGGCGTGATTACGGATGTTAAGCAGACACCCAAACCGTCAAGCCTACGTCATCGGGCAAGGACCTCCAGTGCAGAAGGGAGGGGCATTTTCAGAATTTGATTAAAGATTACGAAGCCAAAAAATTTTTTTGTGTGGATTGACTTGCATGGATGAATTGTTCACCACAAAATGATCAATTTAGGCAAACAAAGTAAGTATGGTCAATTTTTATTTCGTGGGGACTTTAAATGTGTCGAACATGGTTAACTCGTGTGCAGCGTGCGTGAGACTGAGACACTGAGATTAGTCAAAGAAACATGGAGAAAGCAGATCTAGAGGATCCACAAAGTACGTACGTTTTCTAAAGGGTTGCTGTTAACATGATATTTTCGAGGGGAAATGAGCAGAAGTCACTAGCAGTGCAGCGCCCGTAGACTACAGTTTAGACTAGAGGAGTGCACATTCGCAATAGGGAAAGCATGAAGCTTACTTGACAACATCAGTTCATATATCAATATCGTAACGAATAGAAATAATGTGGTTATCTGCATCTTTCCGTCTCTTACGTATAGTTACTTTTTAAACACGAAAATCGCTTTCAGCATGACACGCAAGCGGTAGCCGACTAGCCGTGGTAATGAACAACCTGCTTGTTAAAGCGAATGTATAATCCTGTATCTGAGGCAAAATTACTAAATATGCAGCGCGAGTTATACATTTCTAACTCCAAACAATTAGCCACTGAACCAGCTTATAAAATCTTCTTCAAGGCTGTGCTGGTTGCATTTGAGGGAGCTGCTACAGGGCATGGGGTTTCTCAGTCAGATTTCGCTTGAGACCGGTATAAGCATTAGCCTCGATAGTACAGTAGTCGTGTGATAACAATGAGGAAAAAAATGTGGTGTTTTTCCTGCTTAAAATTGAACACTATAACAATATCAATAAACTTTTTTATCAGTTTTTAATTAATTAATTTATTTAAAAATTTGTTGCATGAAGGCAACATTGTCCCACAATGGACAAATTGAAACATTTGACATTTTCATGTAGCAAAAAACAAATATATTTATCTAAAATGTCAATTTCTTTAACCAGATATACTGGAACAAAATCATTATCTTATTAAAAAATGTCATATTTAATAAAAAATAACATTTCATATCCAGCTGAGCTGTTGCTCTCAGCCAACATTATACCATCATAGACAAATAATACAAACTATTTGACAAATAATACAACTCGTTCTTCATCTTCGCTCTCACCCTCATCAACTGGCAGTTGTGTTTTATACCTTTTTTAAGTGCTATAGAAAATGTGCAGACCATAATATGTGCAGATATAGTATGCGAATTACTATTCTTATAAGTGCATTACAAAATCATGCAAAAATGAAATATATTTAGATAATTCTAACTCTTTTCCTTGCAAACATATGTGATCCAACCTAGTATGCCTGGAATGCCCTTATTATGATACAATGTTGCCTTCAGGCAACATAGATTTTTTTTGTAATGTCCTCTCAAACATTGAGATGGTCCTCACTGCAGAACATGAAATGATGATAGTAAGTGTAAAGTTCTTGAAAATACTTCTTTACTTATGTTTTATGTGGGTGATTAACTGGATGCAAAATAGTGAAAAATGCACTTTTCATCTGAGCAAATATGGTGCCATGTGCTGAAACAGCCACAAAATGGACCCCTGTAAGTCATGTGACCACTTTTGTTGCACTTTCATTGATTAGTATTTGAATTCTTCTCCCCTGAGATAGGTTTGACCAAGAAATGGAAGTCTCATTTTATAAAAAAAAAAAACTAAAATAGACTATGTTGCCTGGAGGAAACATTGTACCACAATGGGTTAAAATAAAGGCATGTTGAGTCTTTTTTTTAGTTGTGGTAGCATTTTTCATTTTAAAAAGGCCTATCGCTGTAGCGCGTCTGCCGCTCACATTTAAATGAAATCCATCTTCAACAATGCCATTATTGTTAGTTAGATGTACCCCGCCGCCACTATCTTTTTACGCATGCTTGCGAGGACCACCGACTGACTAGTTTTTTTTTAATTTAGCTAATGCCTATAGGAGGACTGATAACACTCAGGTCAGAGCCATGGAGAGAAAGAGTTCCGACACGTGCATAGACTGCCATAGTAACTCAGGAATGCGGAAGTACGCGTGTCGTGGAGCAGCGATTAGTTCCAAAACACTGATAGTTCCAGCATTGAACCCCATTCATTTTCAGTGCTTCCGAAGTACGCTCGCTCTGTAAATTAATGAAATTAGTATTTTTTTTTACTTTTATACACATTAGCCAACCTCTCGTGAATCTAGTCTGTAGTTATATGTTATGTAGCCAGGTTTAGTAAATGTTTATTGGAAGATAATAGGTTATTTGCAGCGATAGCTTACGTGACTAACACTTCACTAACGTAGCTAACTTACGGTGACCTGACGTAAATAATATATAACATTTTTAATAATATTTTATATATGTATATATGCATACATGGGTGTACATTTATATATATATATATGTGTGTACATTTATTTATTTATTTATATATGTGTGTGTATGTATATATATTTATATATATATACACACACACACATATATATACGTATATATATATATATGAGTGTACATTTATATTTATATATATATATATATGTGCATAGTATTATATATATATATATATAATACTATGCATATATATATATATATATATATATATATATATATATAAATATAAATGTACACTTATATATATATATATATATATGTATATATATGTGTGTATATATATATATACACACATATATAAATAAATGTACGTACACACTTTATATATATATATATATATATATATAAATGTACACACATGTATGTATGTATATATATATATATATATATATATATAATACACACACACTTCATTTATTTAATTGGGTTAGGTAATGCATATATGTGTTTGTGTAATACATATAGTACTACATAAATACACATGCATTCATATATATATATATATATATATATATATATATATATATATATATATATATATATATATATATATATATATATATATATATATATATATATATATATATATATATGAAGAGTTCAGATGCAAAAGCCTCTAAATGCCATCTGAAATTTTCTTCTAAAATGATCATTTTTATCAAGCTTGTATATTTAAATTCAGTAATTTCACTTAAATGACAATTAATGGGTCATCTTTCTTGCAATTTAAGTGAAATTATTGAACTTATATATACGAGATTGATAAAAATGACAATTTTAGATGAAAATTTCAGATGGCATTTAGAGGCTTTTGCATCTGAACTCTTCATATATATATATATATATATGTGTGTGTGTGTGTGTGTGTGTGTGTGTGTGTGTGTGTATGGTGTGTGTGTGTGTGTGTGTGTGTGTGTGTGTGTGTGTGTGTGGGTTAGGGTTAGTTATGTGTGATTGAAACATGTGTACTGTACACAGTACGTACATGTATTTGTGTGTTTTCTGATGAATGGTAGTCTAAGATTAGGGTAGGATGAAGGGGTACATTAGCCATACTGAATTATATGGGTAATTCACTCATTAACTATCTCTCCGGTTTAATTTTATGAAGTTAATATTTACCGAACATTGCTGTAAATATAGTCGTTGCTTTCTACGTTATGGGAGCAGTCTATTTCCCTCCTAAATCATTCATTTGTACATACACAGTGTAATTATATTTTATGCTGGTTGGAATTCTGCACAGACTGCAGACCTCTTTGCGTGATCACGAAGGTAGGCTAATGGCTGAATCGGAATTTATACGCAATATCACGGGAATCAATAGCCTAATACAGCCCAGTTGTGCTAAAGTAAATACACTCTAAAAAACTCCAGGGTTATTTATTCAACCCATTTTCTGGGTTATTTGTGTTGGGTTAAAATTATGGGTTATTTTTTCAGAGAGTTCCCATTTTCTGGGTTATAGGGCTAATATTTTGACCCAATTCCTGGGTTGTTTGAGTTTCTGGGTTATTTTTCAAAGAGTAACCCATGTTCTGGGTCCCCCCTCGGCCCCTCCCCCCTGCAGTTGTTCTGGAATTTTCTCACAACAGTCATTTGAAATAACCGAGTCCGACACTTCGCGCTCGATCCGTTTTGGCCTGTGCTTCTTCGGTGCAACTTCGTCGTGTATTCAAGGTAAGCGAGTATTTTCAGTGTTGATAATGTAATATTTTCTGTGTCCATGTCCCCGTTGCTAGTTTAGCACCATTTGCTGAAAAAGTTACCATGGCTTATAGTTGCTACGTTGAGACTAGTGTTAGCTGTGGTAATTGTGGTTGTCATGTACGTTAGCTACGCTATCGCGAAAACATCTAACTAGTTTAAAGTCTGTGTAAAGTCCAAATAAATATGTGTTTTGAGTTTGTCAGACTAAAGAAGAAAGTGTTATTAACCACCCAGACAATTTGAATGATTAAAAATAACGAGGTTCATGAAATTAGGTGTCAAAATGGTTGAAATGCTTTTTACACATTGTTGAGAAATACATTTATGACCTATTTAATGTGTTTAGAAGAAAATGACTGAATTCACTTTACACGGTCTTTAAATTCTATTTTTCATAACATGTGCTGTACTTATCTCATTGTTATAATAACGGCAATAATACGGTAACGTTAAGTAAGTTAACGTTAGCTAACTTACAGTGCAGCTAACTTAGTGGCGACGTCGAGCTGTGTTCTTCGAGCCATGCCAGGTATTTTCATAATAATAGATTATATTTATAATGTAATGCTAATGGATATAGACTTTATCATCGTTCAGAATACTATAAAATAATATATTGTTTGTCAGATTTTTTTATCTGAAGCCAAATCAGATCACAGAAGGTTATTTAAAACAGCCAGTCGTTAGTAATTATAATGCAGACAAAAGAAAAGCATATTTTATGCTTTTAGTACAAAGGGTTCATGACCTGTATCTGTTTCAGTTTGGGTGTGCCATTACTGGGGATTTTTCAAAAGTGGGGTTGCAGCCTAACAGATTAAAGAAGCGGGTCAAGTCTTCGAATTGTTGCTAACCTCTATATTACTATGTTTTCTCCAGGTCATTTTAAATGGACAGCTTTGTCGCTGATATGCTAACTGAGTGGCGGCTGTCTGAGCTGATAGAGAATTTTAGAGGTGAGCATTTTACTCTTACTGCCCTTATATCATCTCTCTATACCTACATTTTTTTTATTTAATTGGGCTTAAATGTGTTGGTGCAAAATTCTGTGAAAGTCACAACTTCTTCGACAGTGGTGTATGCATATCTATATAACCCTTATACCGTAGTTAAAAAATACTTGTGCCTTCCTTGTCTTTAAGCTGTTATGCATATGAATAGGCCAGATATTCAACTTTGCATTAATGTCATTACACTTGTTAATGAAAGAAAATATGGACAGTAGTATAGACTGTCATTCACACTAAATGGGTAATGCTGCAAAATAACCCCATTAGTTATATAGGAAATTGGGCCACGTTAAAAAAACAACACAACATTCCCTTAAAAGTGATTATTTTTTAGCTTTATAATCAAAGAGTGTCTGGTGAGTGGTTCACAATTGTCTCGACTTATTAATAATACTCATGTTGTCTTGTTTTCTGTCTTTCAGATGAAGACATCTCCATAGATGAGGAGGCATTCCTTCTCTTAGATGAGGACACTATCATAAATCTTGTCCCCAAAGTTTGTCCCAGGCTCTAATTCCTGAAGCTCTCCAGAGACACAACCAATGTTTGAAGACTTTAAAGGACAATTCCGGCGAAAAATGAACCTAGAGGTAATTAACACATGGTTACCGAGTCGGCCGTTCTCTGGGATTTGTTTTCATGATAATCGAATGTAAAGAGTTTTATCTCTAAAAACTGATTAGCTAATAACGCTAGTATATGGGGCATCGAATATAAATAAAAAGAAATCGCTAGTTAATACCACTAACAAGGCTCATATTAACCCCACACTAACACAGTAGCATAATGAGGGTCCCTACATGCAAACCGAAGCACTGAGAACTGTGTAAGTGTAAAGACAGTTTAATAAGAAGATATTTTATAAAGACAGTACATTACGCGTATACAGGCAGGAGCCATCTTTGGAAAACAGTCTCGACCAGTCGAGCCACGAACGCCGTGCTACGTGAGCTGGTCTATAGGTTTAAGTCACAGTTCAGCTGTCTTAGCACGGCGTTCGTGGCTCGACTGGTCGAGACTGTTTTCCAAAGATGGCTCCTACCTGTATACGCATAATGTACTGTCTTTATAAAGTATCTTCTTATTAAACTGTCTTTACACTTACACAGTTCTCAGTGCTTCGGTTTGCATGTAGGGACCCTCATTATGCTACTGTGTTAGTGTGAGGCTATTTTGAGCCTTGTTAGTGGTATTAACTAGCGATTTCTTTTTACTTATATTCGATGCCCCATATACTAGCGTTATTAGCTAATCAGTTTTTAGAGATAAAACTCTTTACATTCGATTAGCATGAAAACAAATCCCAGAGAACGGCCGACTCGGTAACCATGTGTTAATTACCTCTAGGTTCATTTTTCGCCGGAATTGTCCTTTAAAGGACAAGTTTGGTATTTTACACTTAAAGCCCTGTTTTCAGATCTTTTCTGATGAAATAGAACGGTTAAGATTGAAATTTGGACACATGCTACTGGCCCGAGAATTTTTGGTTTCTGTGGTAGCACCCACCCACCTCCACAATGGCTGCATAGGTGCACTGGAACAATCCTACGATGAACTACGATAAAACCTGTTGGAAAGCATCTTTTGCAGCGATTTTTGTGTGAGCATATCAGTGAACACCCCGGACCACTCGGTGAGTTTCACGTCTTTGTAAACGAAAGTTTAATGCGTTTTAGGAAGGATTGTTCCAGTGCACCTATTTTGCATTGTGGAGGTGGGGGGTGGGGGGTGCTACCACAGACACCGGAAATTCTCAGGCCAGCAGCATGTGTCCAACTTTCAATCTTAACTGTTTTATTTCATCAGAAACTCTGAAAACAGGGCTTTAAGTGTAAAATACCGAACTTGTCCTTTAAGCCTTAAGTTCAATCCAGTTATTGAATGTTGTCGAATGTTTGAGAGTTGTTTATTTTTCTATTTTTTCTTTCTAATATTGTTATTACAGTCTGACCTAAAATAAATAGGAAAATAAATATGTCCAAGTGTGTGTGTGTTTTTTATATATATATTTTTTAATTTAATTTAATGCAATAAAAATGTAAAAGTGCTTGAAGTGTGTAATATAATTTAAAACAAAGTTTTATTTTCTGAAATAAGGCATACTGGCATAGTAACCCAAGTTAGGTTATTTTTGACCCAACTCCTGGGTTAAAAAGGGACCAACTAATTTCTGGGTTATTTAAACCCAGATATTGGGGTTGTTCTTTTAACCCAGAAGTTGGGTCAAAAAGAATAACCCAATTTTCTGGGTAGAAATAACCCAGAAATTAGTTGGTCCCTTTTTAACCCAGGAGTTGGGTCAAAAATAACCCATTATGGGTTATTTTCGACCCAGGAGTTTTTAGTGTGTATCATGAGACGTCCATCATCAGATGAATGACATGGAAAAGTTAAGTTAGAGCCGCTAAAGCCAGTGCTACTACCCATGCGAACATGAACACTAAGCTTTTCCTTCCAAAAACATAGCCTAAAACTTATCTAAGTTGTCACCCTGCCTCTCCAAATGCAAAACTGACATTAACAAAATGCACTAACAGCTTAAAAAGTACTTGGGTGTGTGTTTTAAGTTATATTTACCGTTTAATAACGCAATCGCTGCTGTCTGTCCATAGAAGAACATGACAGCCCGCGTGTGTTTTGGAACTATTGGGGCTTACATGAACCACGTGACAGCCGTCGCGGCGACATCAAAGCGTGTCGCAACTCTCTCTATATACGACTCTGGCCCAGTCCCAAATGGCGCACTTCATGCGGACTTTCGGTCTCGTGGACTTAAATTGCGCGTGCTCGCCGAGTCTACGAGTCCGTAGGCCGTCCCAATAGCATTTTAACGCTCTGAAGTGTGCTCAGCAGCGCCCCCTTTGTACCCTTGAAGCGGTCTTCCGCGAAGCCCGCATAGAAGCAGGCTCCACGCACTTTAACTACCCAGGAATCCTTGCGAAAGGCCAATCAGACAACAGATGGGAGGATATTTCACTCACGGACAATTGTTAACATGGCTCTGAGAAGAAAATATTTAAGTGTAATTATCATTACGGTTTTTATGACAAGACACAAGTTTATACAAACATTATGATCATCAACCAGTGGTTGATGTCTATAACATAGGCTAATAATAGCGAGCTGAATAATATAATAATATAATATTATGATTCATAAAATAAATAGAACAGAATGTCAGGGCTTTACTGAGTCATAAACACAACAACAATAGTCAGCATATTTCCCCGAACCTGCAGCTCCTGTCCATAACAACAACCAGACTGTCTTCCGATTTTTCAAAAAACTTTACAGACTCAAAATACATGTTAAAGGCTGCTTTGAAATGAGCAAAGTTGGGTTTTGAGTTACTCCACTTAGTTTGATGAATATGAAATTTTCCTAATAATAGAAACAAATCAATAACATAATTTTTTTTATACAAAAGTCAAATTCATTTGTATGAAGTAAGACAGATGACAAATTTAAGACAAGGGATCTGTATCTCTGCTAAAGGAATTTAATATATGTCCGTGATGCCCTTTATCCTTTTTTCCCCCCTTTTTTTTTCTGTTCTGTTTGTTCTTTTTTTTTTTTTTTCCTTTCTTCAAATTATTGTTGTCTCATGTTTTACTTGTCAAAGGTGATACTTATCAGAAAATATGTAAAAGAAATGTCAACTTGATATCAAACTCTGTGATTTTGAAAATTAAATAAAAAAAAAAAAAAAAAAAAAAAAAACAGACTGTCTTCCTGTTTCCGGCGTGATGATCGAGTCTGTCCCAAAAATACCTCTCAATGCGCCCTCGCGGACTCGCGCTAAGGGCCCTATAGGTCTGCACTCATGACGTCACTGAAGTGTGGACTCTGAGGAAGTCCACAAGTCCGGAGTGTGCCATTTGGGACAGGGCCTTTGACTCAGGTGTTGCGTATAAGGGGAGGGACACTTTTCGTCTAAGTTCCCGCTGTCTGGCGCTTTGACCAATGATTAACCAGCATAGTAAGACGGACAAGTAAAGTAGCCAATGAGAGCGCGGTTACTCTCAGCGCGACCGTGTCTTTCTGCAGATTTATTTTTCTGCTGCTGAATTGCGGTGAGTGTTTATGAGAATGGATGTAACCGTTAAGGACGAGTGTGTGAACGGTATCAAGGAGGAATATGACGATACAGTTGAAAACGGGGAATCGTCCGGTAATGACGACAAACTTGACGAGACGATTGAATTGGGAGATTCTTCTGACGAAAGTGACGCTTCCAGCGTGGGTCCTGAAGGAGAGTTGCTCGATGACCTGGATCTCGTGTTGGACCAGTAAGTTTACACACATTTTAAATTTGAGGTTTTTATATACAAGTACGTTATACTTCATAGCCTATACAATCGAATTTTAGGAAGTTTTCAAATCATTTGATTGGAGCTAAATAAATTATAAGAACATTTAACTCTTATGACCACCACCTATATAAATGTTTAAATTATTCCAAACCAGTGATTGTCGAGATATGCTTGAATTAGTAAAGGGAAAAGAATTATGATCAATTGAAAAATGTATTTTTATGTATATTATTATTATTTTTAAATGTATATTTAAAAGAATAATGTATTTTTAATTTGTATTAACTCACTTTATGCAGTTAGGCTAATTACTGTATTTATATTGAATACACAGAGCATGTTTACATATGCTGTTAATGTAGTAACTTTAAGGTGTTAATTTGTATTCTCTTTAGACTAGACATTTAATGTCCTCATTGCATTGCATTTTTTTATTTTGCATACATAGATAATGATATTTACCTATGCTGTTAATGTAGTAACTTTAAGAAATACAGGTTTACGTTTGTACTCAAAGATAATTATTTTAAGTATGTACATATTAAAACATGCCTGTAACTATATTACAGCTCTTTATTTTGTATTTCTTTAGGGTTTTTTTATTAGAGCTTTGTTCACTGTGGCATAATAGAAATGGAATATGATAATTTAAACTTGAATATAGTTAATGTTAAAGACTTTCTTTAGCAATACAGGTGTGAAAATAAATACAAAAATTAACTATTAAAGTTTCATTTTATTTGGTAATTTTTCACTTGTAAATGTGGCATTTTGTATGCTTGCCTCATGCAACAGGTTTTCAGATCTCTCTGATGATGGTTATGATGATGGTGATGATGCTGACTGGAATCCAGAAGTCACTCCACGAAAGAAAAAGAGAACCGGTCTGTCTTCAATCTCGCCATCTCCAGCAAAGTCTAGCAGAACTGCTTCCCCTGCTTCTGTACAAAGTAAAAAAGGGAAAGGTAGGAAAAGCAAAGTGAGTCGGTCCCTACCTTTTTCCATCTCAGAAGACAAGTGGAAAAGTGCAGATGAGCCTGATATTGAGCCGAATCAGCCAACCTTCAGACCTAGAGTAACGCCCGGCCCACAGATGGTCTCCCAATGTGTCATGCAGTCCTCTACAGTATTTTGAGTTGTTCTTTTCAAAATCTGTCATGCAGACAATTCTAGAAAACTCAAATGCATACGGAGCCATGCGTCATAAAGACACGAAGAAGCCATGGCAGGACATTTCTGTAAAAGATTTCAAGACATTTCTAGCAATGGTGATTTACATGGGTTTGCTGAAATGCTTTCAACTGACGGACTATTGGAAGAAGTCAGACATCTACAGTCTTCCATATCCTGCAAAAATCATGACTGGTAGAACATTTCTTCGCATATGTGCGGCTCTCCATCTCAGTGACCCCAAAGTGGATGCAGAGAATGACGCAAAGAAGGGAAAGCCTGGATATGACCGTCTGTGTAGGATCAAACCGCTGTACCAGGACATTAGGGACGCATGCAGAGCCTCTTTCCATCCCTTTCAGAACATCTCCATTGATGAAAGAATGGTGGCATCAAAGGCTAGACATGGTCTCAAACAGTATATGAAAAACAAACCTACAAAATGGGGGTACAAACTCTTCGTACTGGCAGATTCCCTCTGTGGCTACACATGGGACTTCTTCATTTATGAGGGAAAAATGAATGTAGAGCAGAGCAAAGGCATTAGTTATGATTCGGTCATGAGCTTGGCAAACACAAGGTTGTTGGGTTCTGGCTACAAGCTGTTTGTTGACAACTTTTACACCAGTCCCAAGCTCTTCAGAGACTTGCTCGATAAGAAGATCTGGTCTTGTGGCACTGTTCGAGCAAACCGCATTGGCCACTCAAAGAAACAGGCTCCTCGTGGCAATATTCGCTGGTTTCGGGAAGACAACCTGCTGTTTGTTGAGTGGAAGGACAAGAGGGATGTGCTGATGTGCTCCACCTTTCATAAAGCCTTTAATGGAGACACCATAAAGAGGAATGTGAAAGGAGCCGATGGAGTTTGGGCCATTCAAGATTTCCCTGTTCCAGCTGCCGTGTTGGACTACAACAAGTTAGTAGACTTTAATCAGTGGTAATTATGCCTTTTAAATTAATTTTTTTTAAATTAATTTTACTTTCATTCCAGGCACATGGGAGGAGTGGATCTGTCTGATGCGCTTATTGGATATTACACCGTTCTACATAAAACAAAAAAGTGGTATCGGTCCTTTTTCTACCACTTTGTGGACATCGCTGTAGTAAATGCCTTCATTTTGCACCAGCAGATGGCCAAGATGAAGAACCAGAAGCCTTTGACCCAGAAGGCCTTCCGGGAGGCTCTTGTTAGAGAGCTTGCAGGAACGGGCCCTGAATATTCCTCTGAACGAGCAGGATCAGCTACTGGCTCTCACATGGCCAAGTACTTCAGTGTAGACAGCACAGTAGGAAGGCGGAAATGCAAAATATGTCATAGCAAAACTCCAGTCATGTGTGTGACTTGTCAGGTGCCTTTGTGCTTTGTTCCGAAGCGCGACTGTTACAATAAATGGCATAAATCCGATGAGTCTGACACAGAGTAAACTGCTGTAGCCAAAACCTCCCATCCTCATGGAGCTGCTGGAACTGATGCGTTTGTTTCTCAGACCAGACTGATCTCATGAAGCTGCATATGTATGACACGCCAATTCGTATTTACATTTTTGGCGTGCTATCAACACGCATAATCGCTTTTCAGCGTGTTTATGAACGCCGTTGACTTAACGTTACATTACTGTATATATAAATATATGACCTACCCCAACCCCGTCCCTAAACCTACCCGTCACTGGTTAATACCATTTATGAGTCTTTCCCTACCATCCTACTAAGAAAAATATCGCTCCCCAGAATGTATATCAAAATTTGGCTTTATTTCGCTCGGATTTTTAACAGCGTGTACATACACGCGGAATCACTCGGACATAACGGCGTAGATATACACGCATACACGCGGATAGCTCAAAATGCGTATAAATAACACGCCACTTGACTTGAAAGTGGCGTGTATGTTTACGCAAAAGTCATGATGTCATGTTGCTCAAACTCATCTTTGGGTCGTGACGAGAGAAACTGATGTTTCAGATGAGAACAGGTGGGCAGACCTGAGCACGACGGGTGTCTCTCTCTGTGTGGAGAGGCTGGGCTTTTAAAGTCCAACCAGGATGGGGTGGAGAGTTCCTATTGTGGGAAAACCTGTTTCAGATTGGACACACACACACACACACTGTTGGCTTTATCAGAGCTCCCGGATCGGCTGTGAACACACACACACTCAGTTTCTCTTTCTTACTGTTTCAACCGTTCTCATATAGCATCTAAATGTTTAATGTGCCCCATGTCAACAACATTCCCGAAGTAACTGCATGCCCTAATAAACGCATTTTCCAAAAAAGCAGTCCTAATATCATTTATTTCATGTATGCATTTGATTAAAAGTGTTTCATATTTAAGGGTCACATTAACCAGAAATCATGAACTTGTGTGCATAACTTTCAGAAAGATGACAACTATTAAGAAAACAGCATGCTTTTATGATTTGCTTAAACAACATGTGTTAATATAGAGTAAAATCAAGCTTTTTTGTGCGTTTTAAATAGCAAAAGCAATGTATTTCTATGCGAGCAAAACTATGCTATTCTTCACTCCAGCAGTCGTCTAGTTAAACTAAGATATGTTGAGCGCTCCACCTACTGGTAAGACATTTTACCTGCTTTGTTGTACAAATAAATTGTTTGAAAACTGTGATGATGTGCTCTCCTTATTGTTTTGACACATAGATATTTGAATCTCATTGTCAAAACAATGTTGTTATATATGGCTTTAAATGTTGTAAATGATCATATTTACATTTAGTCTAAATGTGCCTCTGGTATCAGATGCTATTGCATTGTTTAATTTTTCTAAGAAATTCCACCTAAGATACACATTTACCTTTTTTTAGAAAGACATTTGGTAATTTTTCATTTAATAACTGTTGCCATTTTGTATTTATGTATATCACCGGTATGCTAACAAAAACCATGCTATTCTTTCCTCATACACTAGTTCAGTTTGAGACATGTTGAGCGCTCCACCTATTGGTAAGCTTTTTGTTTGCTTTATATGAAAGCCTTGCTCTCCACATTGTTTTGCCAGATATTTGAGTGCAATTGTTAAAACAATGCAATGTTGAATGTTGTTATATATGGTTTTAAATGTTATACATCGTCATATTAACATTTAACTGGTTAACCCAGGATGATATCAATGAGGGAAAAAAATGTGGTGTTTTCCCTGCTTAAATTGAACACTATAACAATATCAATAAACATTTTCATCAATTTTTAATTAATTAATTTTTTTTAAAGTTTGTTGCTTCAAGGCAACAATGTACCACAACAGACAAATTGAAACATTTGACATTTTCATGTATAAAAAACAAATATATTAATTAAAATGTAAATTTCTTTAACCAGATACTTGAACAAAAACCTTTATCCAGTTTTTAACTTATTACAAATTTCATATTTAATAAAAAAATAACATTTCATACCCAGCTGTTGCTCTCAGGCAACATACCATCGTAGACACTAGTGCTGTAGCGATGCGTCAATGACGTCGACGCTTCGACGTCAAAATTACGTCGACGCCATATTTTGGCGGACGCTTCATTTATTTATTTTTGGCACCGTTTCCGGCAGTACAGCTCGCCAACACACGTGGGAGACCGAAACATTGCAGAATGGAGGACGAAGACCACTAGAAGTGAATGTGCTTTCCATTAAATTAATCACACACGGTAAACAAATCCTTAAAGGTGCAGTGTGTAACATTTTTGACTATTTATTAACAGAAATGCAATATGACATCCATAACTATGTGTTCAGTTGTGTATAAAGAACTTACTTAACAAACCGTAATGTTTTTATTACCTTAGAATTAGGCATTTTTATCTACATAAGCGCGGGAATCCCCTTCTATGAAGGCCGCCATATTATGACGTCATATTTCTACCGTAGCCGACAGCGAACAAACAGCGTTACAGAGCGCGTTTCGTCACTACCTTGAAAGAGAAGCCGCAGCTAGAAGTTAGTCATAAACACCGTGAGTGTTTTCCCTTGTCAGTGGTGTAAATATGTAGTTGGATTTTTTCATGTAACTTAATTCTTCACCCTCGCTGTGTTATGGCTTTGCTATGTGGGGATAAATGTGCTGGTTACGTTCGTGAGACAGCTGATTAGTGGGCTAATTACTCTTGTCATTGACCGGAAAAGAGTTACAGGAATCACCAACCCGTCGATCTTGGAAGCATTTTAAGTCGATCGAGTTTCCATAATCAGAGAAAGTGGTGTCTATTGGGATGCGGAGGCGCGCGTGCTGTTACAATCACGTCATTTTTGCCGCACGCACCTTTTGCTCTCATGCGGACGCGTCGAGTATAAACAAGGCTTTAACCAGCTCAGCCACAGTAACAGCTCATATTAGCCAGCTAAACTTTTACTACCCTGTTAGAAAAAATCTATAGTTGCATAGTTTCATGTGGTTCTACTCCCTCGCTGTATTATGGGTTTGCTATGTGGGGAGAATGTGCTGGTTACGTTCGTGAGACAATCAGCTGATTACTATTATTTACAACAACTGTGACGAGATCTGTCGTGTCGACAGCTCAGACCTATATTAAGTATTAAGAGTAAGACCCTTGATCCTCACCTGACTATGGCTTTGGAAACTTTATCCATGATGTGGTTTATAATGGACTGTGGTACTCCATGTTAGCTGTGGCTTGTTTTACTCTGGCTCACTACGACGATGTTTGTCCCGTTTTAGCCACCATAGCTTCTTCGAAAGGGAGGGGTGAGCAGTGGGCTGAGCCCTTAGTGTAAACTCGCAAACGAACCGCTAGGTGTCGCCAAAAAATTACACACTGCACCTTTAACAAAAAAAAAACCTTTGCAATTTAGACGCGCACACTGAGTGCCGGTGAGACGTACGGCTCGCGAATTTTTTTTGCAGTTTGAACCGTGCCCGAGTGCGTTTGACCACCAAAGCGCGGTTCGTTTGACTAGTGTGAGTGCTCCGAACCGTGCCCGGGCGCGGCTCGATTAGCCGGCCCTGGCCCGCTTGGAAGAGGTGGGCCAGAGCACGGTTCAGTTGTACTCGGGCGCGGTTCGCATGCAGTGTGAGCGCTAACCGTGCTGGAGCACGGAACAGGACGCGTAGTCCGTAACCAAAGCTGCAAAGTCCTTGCTGCACTTCAGCTGGTACCTTGCAAACCTCCTCATACGAGCAGCACGATTACGTGAAAATTTTCACGCCACTAAGGCGACACATATGTTTAACAACATGGGCTGTGGACCACCGTGGACCAAACGACACAAAATTATCCACAAAGAAAACAGAGCGATAGACTCCATTGTGTTCAGAGAGCGCCGCTCATTCTTGTTTATCCCGAAACCGTCGCACCATAATGATGGCGTAAGCGTGCTCCGGCACGAATGCTAAAACCCTATGTGAGTGCAGGCCAGAGGGGGAGTGGGGAGGGGGGACAATCGTACTCGGGCCCGGTTCATGGCAACCGTGCCTAGTGTGAGTACACCCTAACTCCTCCTCCGTTTCCCTCGTAAGCTGATATTAGTATTTAAACATTCTCTATGATGATAATTTTTTAATAACAGTTTTGGCGGTTATAGAGTTCTAATGACGGTGTTCAAATACATAACATTAGACTAAAGTTAGCCAGCCATACAGTATCATGATTCAGTACGCTAGTTCGTATTTATTTGAGATACATTTTGGTTTTTTATTAATCGAGCAGCAGAAAAATAATCTTTATATTAATCGTCCAATTAGCCGTTAGATTAGTCGACTAATCGATAAAATAATCGCCCAACTAATCGTTTTGTTAATTATCTTTTACCGCAGCCCCAGTAGACACATAATATAACTATACGAATACTATCATATCATCAAGTTGTCACATCAATCTTATCTATCTTCACACTCACCCTCATCAGTTGTGATTTATACCTTTTTTTTAAGTGCTATAGAAAATGTGCAGATCATAATATGTGCAGATATAGTATGTGAATACTATACGTGTCTTACAAAATCATGCAAAAATACAAATGTTTAGATAATTCTAACTATTTTTCTTGCAAAAAATAATACCTTTTTAATTCAACAATGGAATGCCCTTATTACGGTACAATTTTGTATAAAAATTCACTTTCCATCTGAGTAAATATGGTGCCATGTGCTGAAACAGCCACAAAATGGACCCCTGTAAGTCATGTGACCACTTTTTTTTGCACTTTCATTGATTGGTGTTTGAGTTCTTCTCCACTGAGAGAGGTTTGACCAAAATTTGGGTGTCTCATTTTATTAAAAGTAAACTAAAATAAACTATGTTGGCTGGAGGAAACACTGTACCATAAAGGGTTAAATTAAAAGCATGTTGAGTCTTTTTTTTAGTTGTAGCTTTTTTTCCATAAAGAAATTGCTTATCATTGTAGCGCGTCTGCCGCTCAAATTTAAATTTAATCCATCTTCAACAATGGCATTATTGTTAGTTAGATGCACCCCGCCGCCACTATCTCTTGACGCCTATGCTTGTGAGGACCATAGACTTAATATAATACATAGACGCCCTATTGGCCGCTTTGGAACGTTGCTGCGATACGTCAACGGATCCGCCATTTTGCGGAGGGCAAGACTGCTGTAATCAAGGGTGAGCTGCGTTTTTTCTCGATAAAAACAAAAACTGTTTTTATATTTATCAACCGATTTCAGTGGTTTGTATGTGGTGTACAAAAAGTTCCATCTCTAGTTATTTAAAATCTCAATAGTTAGACTTGTAAAATATTTGTTTTAATAAAAAATGGTCAAACCTCAGACTTGTCATGTATCTGGCTTTTTATTCTTGGATAAGAATGATGAAGACCCCCATACTGAGATATAATTTAAGTTTTCTTATTGTGGAAAAAGCATTTTCTGTGATTGACCAGATTTGAGCAATAACAAAGATAACTGATGGATCCATGCTAATACATATGTTATGGTACAACTACTGTGCAATGCAGTAAATATAACATTTGTGAGAAGTAATAGTAAATAGTTTAGTCAATAAAATAAACAAATAGTATACAGCAAATAAAATAGTAATGAATAGTATAATTATATAATATCATACAATAATATAATCATAAAAATATTGATAATAGCATATGGTTTATTAATAATACTATAATAATAGCAATAGAATAAGAAATATCTATTACAGAATATACACAAAAATAAGTTAAATAGTGACTTATATTTAATATTTAACTATTTTTGTTAAATTTCAGTTTTATTGATCAGTAATAGCCATTATAACAGAAGTAGCTTCAGTCAAACATACAGCAGGATACAGCGTTAAAAAAGCCTAAATATAAAGTTATGAAACTTCACTTTGCCCTCAGCCAAAACGATTTACCAGGGAACCATTTATAGATTAATGAGACCAAAGATCGCCCGTTAGATATACACAAGACGAATTATATCTCATGTTTAACCACTAGACTTGAGACATCCGAGCCGGCGGCACACTTCAGACGCACTGGCCGAGGTAAGGCTGTCACATGCGGGCTTAATGAGGGCCGAGCGCCCGGTGATCGCATCTTACAACTCCGAAACCGTCAGATCAAATTTTTAAATAGGCGCTATCTTTATAAACAAACCACATATTCAAGCTTTAAACAACTACATTGTCGACTGAAAAACTATTAAAACTACATTTCGTGACACAATAACAGTAGTATTTTTTAATTTATCCTCTCAACGTTACTATTACTAATTAAATAATGACCAAATACAACCAAAAACAAACGTTCAGTCTTGCCTGTGAAAGATAATTCCTCGAAAGCTGTTTTCAATTGTGTGGCGATTTGTACAGCCCCAAGCAGCGCACAAAACAGGCATTTTTCTCAATTCCCAGTATGAGAGGTATGGGAAAGTTGCCATCCCCAATATGGCGGCGCCGTTGACGTGCGCTCCAGCGGCCAATAGGGCGTCTATGTATTATATTATGTCTATGGCACATGTGTCAAACTCAAGGCCCGCGGGCCGAATCCAGCCCGCCCTGTCATTTTATGTGGCCCGCGTGAGCTCAAAATGCATATGATTGTCTTAAAATAAAGTATGCTTACAGCGTACATTGACCAAAAACTACATCTCCCACAATGCACGTCGATTTTGTAACCCGCGAAATGACGGCATCGTGCCGCTAGATAGCAGTGTTTCCATATCGGCGGATTCGGCGCTTAACGGAGGAGTTGAGAAAGAGCTATAGAGAACACAAATTTTAAATTTATAAGCTAAAATGTCCAAAAAGAGAAAAATCGATGCAGAGGGGAGGCAATTTAAAGAACGATGGGAAAGTGAATACATGTTTGTACTTCAAGGAGAAAAACCGGTATGTCTTCTGTGTGGCGAGGCAGTGTCGGTGATGACGGAATACAATTTATCGTCGGCATTTTGACACCAAACATGGAGCGAAGTATCCTAACTCTAGTCTCCAAGAAAAAAATCAAATTGTTCAAGAATTGAAAGGCAGACTGCAATTGCAGCAAAATATGTTCACAAAAGCCACAGGAAAAAATGATGCAGCCGTGAAAGCTAGCTTTATTGTGGCTGAAGAAATCGCCCGCGCTTCCAAGTGTTTTTCAGAGGGAGCATTTTTAAAGAGGAGTATGCTAAAGGTATGTGAGCAGGTGTGCCCCGACCAGATACAGAATTTTAAAAATGTCAGTTTGTCAAGAAACACCATCGCGGACCGAGTTAGAGAACTGGCAGGCAATCTGACAACACAGCTGGCCGAAGTGACACGCAGTTACCAGACTTTTTCATTAGCTGTTGATGAAAGTACAGACAATACGGATACAGCGCAACTATCCATTTTTATAAGAGGCGTGAAAGCAGACTTCACTATCAGCGAGGAGCTCTTGGATGTAGTTGCAATGCATGGGACGACGAAGGGGAAGGACATTTTTGATGCGGTGGAGAGGTCCGTAAGTAAATGTAAATTACCTTGGGAAAAGTTGGTGGGGCTAACTACCGATGGCGCACCTGCGATGTGTGGAGAAAAAGCAGGCTTGGTTGGACTAGTGAAGGAGAAAATGCAAGAAAGTAACTGCCACACACCTCTGATAACTTATCATTGCATTATCCACCAAGAAGCTCTGTGTGGAAAGGTTCTGGAACTGGATGATATAATGAGCACAGTCGTGAAAACAGTGAACTTCATTCGAGCGCGTGGCCTGAATCACCGCCAGTTCCAGCTGTTTTTAAAGGAGGTGGGCTCGGAGCATGGAGATGTGCCGTACCATACAGAAGTAAGGTGGCTGAGTAGGAGCGCGGTCCTCAAACAATTTTTTGAGCTGAGGGAAGAAATTGCGCTTTTCATGCAAAGTAAAGGAAAACCCTTGCATGAACTGTCTGATCCAAACTGGCTGTGTGACTTTGCTATGTTGTGTGACCTAGCGGAGCATCTCGCCCAACTGAATCAGAGGCTGCAGGGACGCAAACAAGTCATCACGCAGATGTCCGACATGATCACAGCTTTCCAGCGTAAACTGCACATGTGGAAGTCCCAACTGGAACAGGATAATCTTGCCCACTTTCCTGTCTGTCAGAGCATCTCCGCCTCAGTCTCTGCTTTTTCATGCGCTCGGTTGGCTACTAAAGTGAACCGGTTAATTAATGAATTTGATCGCCGCTTCTCTGAATTTAAAACACAGCACCCAGGCTTTGCCATCTTTGCCAATCCTTTTGCCGCTGACGTTGACAGTGCGCCCCATCTCCTTCAGATGGAGTTAATAGAACTTCAAAGCAATAGTAGCCTGAGAGCAAAGTTCCAGGATGCTGCAATCGAGGACTTTTACCGCCTACTGCCCCCTGCTTTGATGCCGCAGCTCCGGCTTCATGCTGCCCGCGTTCTGTCCATGTTTGGGAGCACCTACCTGTGCGAACAGATGTTTTCAATAATGAATCTAAACAAGACCAAGCACAGATCACGCATCAACGATGACAACCTCCACGCTGTTTTACGGATTGCTACAGCACAAGACCTAAAGCCAGACATTGACGGACTGACCAGAGGAAAACGGTGTCAGACATCCAGCCAGAAAACAAATAGGTAAGCATTTTTATAAACCTGAATATAATATAAAATATAATTATATAACCCATATATAAAAATATAACCCAAATATAAAAAAAAAAATATTTCAACCGAATAAGGACAGTGTAATATGTGTGCAATGTAATGGTTGAGCTTACATTTTGTTTTGTGTTTGTTATTTTCAGAACATGAAATGGATGAGGATGGTGTGGAATATGGTGTAGGTAGGGTGAGAACAGATCTTTGGTGTGTTGAGGTCAAGCAGCATCACCTCATCAACTTCACACAGAACTTGACCAATACAGTTGTGAACTGAGACAACCCTTATTGCCATTTTGAGTTAATTAAACATACATACTACTTTGAGTTAATTACACATACTACTTTGAGTTAATTACTCATACTACTTTGAGTTAATTACTCATACTACTTTGTGTATGAAGCAATGTATTCAGTGTGTTTACAGAGGAAAATGTTTACTGTAATCAAAACCATATTTCATTAATTGGATTGGATATGCCCTCTGCAAGACTGTCTGTAGCCTTTTGTTTTTGTAAAATGCCACATTTGTCACACATGTTCTTAGCCTCTCACACTTACTGTATGTGTTGGACCATAGTTCTGCCCCTCTCAACTGAGACAAAAGTTTTGAACAAAGTTGATTTAATAACTTGTGTTTAATGATATTTGTCTTTGTTATTCACTTGAAAAGTTTGATCTTTCTTAACCTGATAAATTAAAGAGATTTATGATATATAAGATATGAGATTTATAATAACACAGAGCAATGTGCCTACATATATTTTACATTTATGTGAATGTATTTGCTGTATTTGTACACTTGAATAAATAATTATCAAATCAAATAATTTTATAATAATCATTTGTTACATTATATAGCGCTTTTCTAGGTACTCAAAGCGCTTTACATTGAAGTGGGAATCACCTCAACCACCACTAATGTGCAGCATCCACTTGGATGACAAATACAGAGAGAGTTATTTAACAATATGTTAAGAAGTAGCTACATTTAAACAGTTTTATAGTTACAACTGGCCCTTTGAAGGCCAACCATAATTCTGATGTGGCCCGGGGTAAAAATGAATTTGACACCCCTGGTCTATGGTGAGGACCACCCACGGACTAGTTTTTAGTTTTTAGCTAATTATAATGACTATAGGAGGACTGATAACACTCATAGGTGTTGCGTATAAGGGGAGGGACACTTTTCGTCCAAGTTCCCGCTGTCTGGCGCTTTGACCAATGATTAACCAGCATAGTAAGACGGACAAGTAAAGTAGCCAATGAGAGCGCGGTTACTCTCAGCGCGACCGTGTCTTTCTGCAGATTTATTTTTCTGCTGCTGAATTGCGGTGAGTGTTTATGAGAATGGATGTAACCGTTAAGGACGAGTGTGTGGACGGTATCAAGGAGGAATATGACGATACAGTTGAAAATGGGGAATCGTCCGGTAATGACGACAAACTTGACGAGACGATTGAATTGGGAGATTCTTCTGACGAAAGTGACGCTTCCAGCGTGGGTCCCGAAGGAGAGTTGCTCGATGACCTGGATCTCGTGTTGGACCAGTAAGTTTACACACATTTTAAATTAGGAGTTTATATATATATATATATATATATATATATATATATATATATATATATATATATATATATATATATTATATATATATATATATATATATATATATATATATATATTGAAATAAATGTAGGCTATTGTTAATATATTTTCACTTTATGGACCAGTGAGTTTACACACTTTTTAAATTGGAGATTTTTTTAATATAAATACTTTATATATAATCGAATGTTAGGAAGTTTTCAAATCATTTGATTGGAGCTAAATAATATGGCTTTAGAGGCAGATTATAGGAACATTTAACTCTTTAATGACCACCACCTATGTTTAAATTATTCCATACCAGTGATTGTCGAAATATGTCTTTATTAGTAAAGGGAAAAAAGAATGATCAATTAAAATAAATGTATTGTTAATTTGTATTAATCCATGTTTTGTAGTGACTAGTCACTAGACTTTCTAATGCCCTCATAGACTGCAGTTAATTATTTTTATTGCTTACATAGAGCATGATATTTACCCATGCTGTTAATGTAGTAACTTTAAGGTACATGTTCATACTCAAAGATAATCATTTTCAGTATTAAAACATATGCCTGTAACTATTACAGCTCTTTATTTTGTATTTCTGTAGGGAATTTTAATAGAGCTGTGCTCACTGTGGCATAATGGAATGTAACATGATCATTTAAACACATGTTGTTAATGTTAAATACTTTATTTAGCAATACAGGTATAAAAATAAATTAAAGTTTCACTTTATTTGGTAATTTTTCATTTGTAAATGTGGCATTTTGTATTCTTGCCTCATGCAACAGGTTTTCAGATCTCTCTGATGATGATGATGGTTATGATGATGGTGATGATGCTGACTGGAATCCAGAAGTCACTCCACGAAAGAAAAAGAGAACCGGTCTGTCTTCAATCTCGCCATCTCCAGCAAAGTCTAGCAGAACTGCTTCACCTGCTTCTGTACAAAGTAAGAAAGGGAAAGGTAGGAAAAGCAAAGTGAGTCGGTCCCTACCTTTTTCCATCTCAGAAGACAAGTGGAAAAGTGCAGATGAGCCTGATATTGAGCCGAATCAGCCAACCTTCAGACCTAGAGTAACGCCCGGCCCACAGATGGTCTCCAATGTGTCATGCAGTCCTCTACAGTATTTTGAGTTGTTCTTTTCAAAATCAGTGATAAAGACAATTTTATCACATTCAAATGCATACGGAGCCATGCGTCATAAAGACACGAAGAAGCCATGGCAGGAGATTTCTGTAAAAGACTTCAAGACATTTCTAGCAATGGTGATTTACATGGGTTTGCTGAAATGCTTCCAAATGTCAGACTATTGGAGGAGGTCAGACATCTACAGTCTTCCATATCCTGCAAAAATCATGACTGGTAAAAACTTTCTTCGCATATGTGCGGCTCTCCATCTCAGTGACCCCAAAGTGGATGCAGAGAATGACGCAAAGAAGGGAAAGCCTGGATATGACCGTCTGTGTAGGATCAAACCGCTGTACCAGGACATTAGGGACGCATGCAGAGCCTCTTTCCATCCCTTTCAGAACATCTCCATTGATGAAAGAATGGTGGCATCAAAGGCTAGACATGGTCTCAAACAGTATATGAAAAACAAACCTACAAAATGGGGGTACAAACTCTTCGTACTGGCAGATTCCCTCTGTGGCTACACATGGGACTTCTTCATTTATGAGGGAAAAATGAATGTAGAGCAGAGCAAAGGCATTAGTTATGATTCGGTCATGAGCTTGGCAAACACAAGGTTGTTGGGTTCTGGCTACAAGCTGTTTGTTGACAACTTTTACACCAGTCCCAAGCTCTTCAGAGACTTGCTCGCTAAGAGGATCTGGGCTTGTGGCACTGTTCGAGCAAACCGCATTGGCCACTCAAAGAAACAGGCTCCTCGTGGCAATATTCGCTGGTTTCGGGAAGACAACCTGCTGTTTGTTGAGTGGAAGGACAAGAGGGATGTGCTGATGTGCTCCACCTTTCATAAAGCCTTTAATGGAGACACCATAAAGAGGAATGTGAAAGGAGCCGATGGAGTTTGGGCCATTCAAGATTTCCCTGTTCCAGCTGCCGTGTTGGACTACAACAAGTTAGTAGACTTTAATCAGTGGTAATTATGCCTTTTAAATTACATGTCTTTTAATAAATTTTACTGTCATTCCAGGCACATGGGAGGAGTGGATCTGTCTGATGCGCTTATTGGATTTTACACAGTTCTACATAAAACAAAAAAGTGGTATCGGTCCTTTTTCTACCACTTTGTGGACATCGCTGTAGTAAATGCCTTCATTTTGCACCAGCAGATGGCCAAGATGAAGAACCAGAAGCCTCTGACCCAGAAGGCCTTCCGGGAGGCTCTTGTTAGAGAGCTCGCAGGAACGGGCCCTAAATATTCCTCTGAACGAGCAGGATCAGCTACTGGCTCTCACCTGGCCAAGTACTTCAGTGTAGACAGCACAGTAGGAAGGCGGATATGCAAAATATGTCATAGCAAAACTCCAGTTATGTGTGCAACTTGTCAGGTGCCTTTGTGCTTTGTTCCGAAGCGCGACTGTTACAATAAATGGCATAAATCCGATGAGTCTGACAAAGAGTAAACTGCTGTAGCCAAAACCACCCATCCTCACGGAGCTGCTGGAACTGATGCGTTTGTTTCTCAGACTCATCTTTGGGTCGTGACGAGAGAAACTGATGTTTCAGATGAGAACAGGTGGGCAGACCTGAGCACGACTGGTGTCTCTCTCTCTGTGTGGAGAGGCTGGGCTTTTAAAGTCCAACCAGGATGGGGAGGAGAGTTCCTATTGTGGGAAAACCTGTTTCAGATTGGACACACACACACACACACTGTTGGCTTTATCAGAGCTCCCGGATCGGCTGTGAACACACACACACTCTCTCAGTTTCTCTTTCTTACTGTTTCACCGTTCTCATATAGCATCTAAATGTTTAATGTGCCCCATGTCAACAACATTCCTGAAGTAACTGCATGCCCTAATAAACGCATTTTCCAAAAAAGCAGTCCTAATATCATTTATTTCATGTATGCATTTGATTAAAAGTGTTTCATATTTAAGGGTCACATTAACCAGAAATCATGAACTTGTGTGCATAACTTTCAGAAAGATGACAACTATTAAGAAAACAGCATGCTTTTAAGATTTGCTTAACATGTGTTAATAAAGAGCTCATAGTAAAATCAAGCTTTTTGTGTGTTTTTAAATAGCAAAAGCAATGTATTTCTATGCTATTCTTCACTCCAGCAGTCGTCTAGTTAAACTAAGATATGTTGAGCGCTCCACTTACTGGTAAGACATTTTACCTGCTTTGTTGTACAAATAAATTGTTTGAAAACTGTGATGATGTGCTTTGACACATAGATATTTGAATCTCATTGTCAAAACAATGTTGTTATATATGGCTTTAAATGTTGTAAATGATCATATTTACATTTAGTCTAAATGTGCCTCTGGTATCAGATGCTATTGCATTGTTTAATTTTGCTAAGAAATTCCACCTAAAATAAACATTTACTTTTTTTAGAAAGACATTTCATTTAATAACTGTTGCCATTTTGTATTTATGTATGTTATGCTAACAAAACCATGCTATTCTTCCTCAAACACTATTGGTAAGCTTTTTGTTTGCTTTATTTGAAAGCTTTGCTCTCCACATGTTTTGCGGTAAACCTCGAGATAAACAGAGAGACTGATATTAGCGTAGATGCCATCCTTCCCATGATGTACAAAGTACATCAGGAATCATGGGAAGTGTTCCCGGTTCCGGCTGATCTAAACTACGCAGCCTAACATTAAATTATAGAAGTCTATAGTGTGCTATGTGTATGCTAAGCCAAAGAGTATGGCTTTGACTATGATGTCTGCTTCCCGGACCATGTTAGGAAGATTGTTCCAAAGTTTTGGTGCTAAATAGGAAAAGGATCTACCACCA
Source organism: Chrosomus eos (assembly GCA_036326025.1). Taxonomy (NCBI): domain Eukaryota; kingdom Metazoa; phylum Chordata; class Actinopteri; order Cypriniformes; family Leuciscidae; genus Chrosomus; species Chrosomus eos. The sequence goes on along the minus strand of CM070838.1, from coordinate 3,199,764 downwards.
GCAGTCGATTTTGATATTCTAGGTATTATCAGCTGGCCAGAATTTTGAGATCGCTATAGACGTGAAGGACTATAATGGATTAAGAGCTCGCTCAAGTACTGGGGGGCTAAACCATTTAGTGCTTTGTAAGTAATCAGCAATATTTTAAAATTTATATGATGTTTAATAGGCAGCCAATGCAGTGTTGACAGAACCGGGCTAATATGGTCATCCTGGTTCTGGTAAGAACTCTAGTGGCTGCGTTTTGGACCAGCTGTAGTTTGTTTATTAAGCGTGCAGGGCAACCACCCAGTAGAGCATTACAATAATCTAGCTTTGAGGTCATGAACGCATTAACTAATTGTTCCGCATTTGTCCGTGAGAGCATATGACGTAATGTAGATATATTTTTAAGATGGAAAAATGCTGTTTACAGATACTAGACATGTGACTTTCAAATGAAAGATTGGTATCAAAGAGCACACCCAGGTTCCTAACTGACGTCGAAGACTTAACAGAGCAGCCATCAAGTGTTAGACAGTATTCTAGGTTATTAGGTGAGGAAGTTTTTTGTCCAATGATTAGAATCTCTGTTTTTTCAGAATTTAGTAATAGGAAATTACTGGTCATCCAATTTTTTATATCAGCTATGCACTCCGTCAATTTTGTGAATTGGTAAGTTTCGTTAGGTTTTGAAGAAATATACAGCTGAGTATCATCAGCATAACAGTGAAAGCTAATTCCATGTTTCCTAATGATATCTCCTAATGGTAGCATGTACAGAGTTAACAGCAGCGGTCCTAGTACTGAGCCTTGTGGTACGCCATACTGAACTTGTGATCGATAAGACATCTCTTCATTTACTGCTACAAACTGAAAACGGTCAGATAAGTATGATTTAGGTAGCCTGGATGCCAGCCCGAACCCCGCCCACAACATTTTTTGGTCGGGAAGTTCGGTCTGGACTCGATCCATTGAGGAGTAATTATGATCAGCCAAAAAATGGTCGGACCAATCAAATTGCCAGGGCGGGCTTTATACGATGATGGACAGATAATCCATCCAATAACGTAATCATCATGTCCTCAAATGTATTTTTTCTTTCAAAAATGCTTTTCGTGTTTGCATGCAAGTAGGCCTACTCCGCGAATGCTTAAGTTCTTTTTGCAACACCGGCAAAGATTGTTAACACTCCTTATTTTTTTCATACTTTTTCCAGAGTTCTGTTTGATAACTATGCGTTGCTCAACATACGTCACTTACTGCGTTCCTCTGATTGGTTGTCGGTCTATCCAATTGAGTGCAGAGTTGTTGTTTTTCCTGGTTCGGTTAAGACACGCCTCATAATCAAAGCCCTATGGAGCAGTCTCAGACTCATGTTCTGACCAGAATATGAGTATGACGAAGTCAGGCTATGATTTAGGTGCAATTGTTAAAACAATGCAATGTTGAATGTTGTTATATATGGTTTTAAATGTCATACATTGTCATATTAACATTTAACTGGTTAACCCAGTATATATCAATGAGGAAAAAAAAATGTGGTGTTTTTTTCCTGTTTAAAATTGAACACTATAACAATATCAATAAACATTTTCATCACTTTTTAATTAATGATTTTTTTAAAAGTATGTTGCTTCAAGGCAACAATGTCCCACAACAGACAAATTGAAACATTTGACATTTTCATGTAGAAAAAAACAAATATAGTTATTGTTGAAAATGTAAATTTCTTTAACCAGATACTTGAACAAAAACCTTTATCCAGTTTTTAACTTATTACAAATTTCATATTTAATAAAAAATAACATTTCATACCCAGCTGTTGCTCTCAGGCAACAGTGTACCATTCTAGACACATAATATAACTACTATCATATCATCAAGTTGTCACATCAATCTTATCCATCTTCATCTTCACACTCACCCTCATCAGTTGTGATTTATACCTTTTTTAAGTCCTATAGAAAATGTGCAGATCATAATATGTGCAGATATAGTATGTAAATACTAAGTGCCTTACAAAATCATGCAAAAATACAAATATGTTTAGATAATTCTAACTCTTTTTCTTGCAAAAAATAATAAACTTTTAATTCAACAATGGAATGCCCTTATTACGGTACAATTTTGTATAAAAATTCACTTTTCATCTGAGAAAATATGGTGCCATGTGCTGAAACAGCCACAAAATGGACCCCTGTAAGTCATGTGACCACTTTTTTTTGCACTTTCATTGATTGGTGTTTGAGTTCTTCTCCCTGAGATAGGTTTGACCAAAATGTGTGTCTCATTTCATTAAAAGTAAACTAAAATAAACTATGTTACCTGGGGGAAACACTGTGCCATAAAGGGTTCAATTAAAAGCATATTGAGTCTTTTTTTTTTAGTTGTAGCTTTTTTCCCCTAAATAAACTATTATTGCTTATCGTTGTAGTGCGCCTGCCGCTCAAATTTAAATGAAATCCATCTGCAACAATGGCATTATTGTTAGTTAGATGCACCCCGCCGCCACTATCTCTTGACGCCTATGCTCGCGAGGACCACCCACTGACTAGTTTTTAGTTTAATTTAGCTAATTATAATGACTATAGGACTGATAACACTCATAGGTGTTGCGTCTAAGGGGAGGGACACCTTTCGTCCAAGTTCCCGCTGTCTGTCGTTTGACCAATGATAAACCAGCATAGTAAGACGGACAAGTAAAGTAGCCAATGAGAGCGCGGTTACTCTCAGCGCGACCGTGTCTTTCTGCAGATTTATTTTTCTGCTGCTGAATTGCGGTCAGTGTTTATGAGAATGGATGTAACCGTTGAGGACGAGTGTGTGAACGGTATCAAGGAGAAAGACGATACAGTTGAAAATGGGGAATCGTCCGGTAATGACGACAAACTTGACGAGACGATTGAATTGGGAGATTCTTCTGACGAAAGTGACGCTTCCAGCGTGGGTCCCGAAGGAGAGTTGCTCGATGACCTGGATCTCGTGTTGGACCAGTAAGTTTACACACATTTTAAATTAGGAGTTTATATATATTTAATGATCTATTGAAATAAATGTAGGCTATTGTTAATTTGTTTTCACTTTATGGACCAGTAAGTTACACACTTTTTAAATTGGAGATTTTTTAAATATAAATACTTTATATATAATCGAATTTTAGGAAGTTTTCAAATCATTTTATTGGAGCTAAATAATATGGCTTGAGAGGCAGATTTTAGGAACATTTAACTCTTTAATGACCACCACCTATGTTTAAATTATTCCATACCAGTGATTGTCGAAATATGTCTGAATTAGTAAAGGGAAAAAAACAATGATCAATTGAAATAAATGTATTGTTAATTTTTTATTACACGTTTTGTAGTGACTAGACATTCTAATGCCCTCATAGACTGCAGTTAATTATTTTTATTGCATACATAGAGCATGATATTTACCCATGCTGTTAATGTAGTAACTTTAAGGTACATGTTCATACTCAAAGATAATCATTTTCAGTATTAAAACATATGCCTGTAACTATTACAGCTCTTTATTTTGTATTTCTGTAGGGAATTTGAATAGCGCTGTGCTCACTGTGGCATAATGGAATGTAACATGATCATTTAAACACATGTTGTTAATGTTAAATACTTTATTTAGCAATACAGGTATAAAAATAAATTAAAGTTTCACTTTATTTGGTAATTTTTCATTTGTAAATGTGGCATTTTGTATTCTTGCCTCATGCAACAGGTTTTCAGATCTCTCTGATAATGATGATGGTTATGATGATGGTGATGATGCTGACTGGAATCCAGAAGTCACTCCACGAAAGAAAAAGAGAACCGGTCTGTCTTCAGTCTCGCCATTTCCAGCAAAGTCTAGCAGAACTTCTTCACCTGCTTCTGTACAAAGTAAGAAAGGGAAAGGTAGGAAAAGCAAAGTGAGTCGGTCCCTACCTTTTTCCATCTCAGAAGACAAGTGGAAAAGTGCAGATGAGCCTGATATTGAGCCGAATCAGCCAACCTTCAGACCTAGAGTAACGCCCGGTGTACAGTTGATCTCCACTGCGTCATGCAGTCCTCTACAGTATTTTGAGTTGTTCTTTTCAAAATCAGTGATAAAGACAATTTTATCACATTCAAATGCATACGGAGCCATGCGTCATAAAGACACGAAGAAGCCATGGCAGGACATTTCTGTAAAAGACTTCAAGACATTTCTAGCAATGGTGATTTACATGGGTTTGCTCAAATGCTTCCAAATGTCAGACTATTGGAGGAGGTCAGACATCTACAGTCTTCCATATCCTGCAAAAATCATGACTGGTAGAACATTTCATCGCATATGTGCAGCTCTCCATCTCAGTGACCCCAAAGTGGATGCAGAGAATGACGCAAAGAAGGGAAAGCCTGGATATGACCGTCTGTGTAGGATCAAACCGCTGTACCAGGACATTAGGGACGCTTGCAGAGCCTCTTTCCATCCCTTTCAGAACATCTCCATTGATGAAAGAATGGTGGCATCAAAGGCTAGACATGGTCTCAAACAGTATATGAAAAACAAACCTACAAAATGGGGGTACAAACTCTTCGTACTGGCAGATTCCCTCTGTGGCTACACATGGGACTTCTTCATTTATGAGGGAAAAATGAATGTAGAGCAGAGCAAAGGCATTAGTTATGAATCTGTCATGATCTTGGCAAATGAAAGGTTGTTGGGTTCTGGCTACAAGCTGTTTGTTGACAACTTTTACACCAGTCCCAAGCTCTTCAGAGACTTGCTCGATAAGAACATCTGGGCTTGTGGCACTGTTCGAGCAAACCGCATTGGCCACTCAAAGAAACTGGCTCCTCGTGGCAATATTCGCTGGTTTCGGGAAGACAACCTGCTGTTTGTTGAGTGGAAGGACAAGAGGGATGTGCTGATGTGCTCCACCTTTCATAAAGCCTTTAATGGAGACACCATAAAGAGGAATGTGAAAGGAGCCGATGGAGTTTGGGCCATTCAAGATTTCCCTGTTCCAGCTGCCGTGTTGGACTACAACAAGTTAGTAGACTTTAATCAGTGGTAATTATGCCTTTTAAATTACATGTCTTTTAATAAATTTTACTGTCATTCCAGGAACATGGGAGGAGTGGATCTGTCTGATGCGCTTATTGGATATTACACCGTTCTACATAAAACAAAAAAGTGGTACCGGTCCTTTTTCTACCACTTTGTGGACATCGCTGTAGTAAATGCCTTCATTTTGCACCAGCAGATGGCCAAGATGAAGAACCAGAAGCCTCTGACCCAGAAGGCCTTCCGGGAGGCTCTTGTTAGAGAGCTCGCAGGAACGGGCCCTGAATATGCCCCTGACCGAATGGCACCGGCTCCTTCTAGTGACTCCCACCTGCCCACGTACTTCACAGGAAACAGCACATTCGGAAGGCGGAAATGCAAAATGTGTATCCACAAAACTCCAGTCATGTGTGAAACTTGTCGGGTGCCTTTGTGCTTCGTTCCGAAGCGCGACTGTTACAGTAAATGGCATAAATCTGGTCTCTGTGATGAGTCTGACACAGAGTAAAACCGAAAGAGCAGTTCATTTGTAGACAAGTCCAAACTGCCAACCTAAACAAATCAAGGTATGAAAGCATCATCAAACCCTGGAAATAGAAATAAATGCAACATGAAACTAGCAAGCCGTTGACAATGACTAATGGCATTTGAGGCTTGTAAATTCTGATAAACTGGAAATATCATAGAAAAGAACATTAAACTCTAAGTTGTAGGTGTAGACGGTAAATATAATTGGAAATTAACACTTTTTCTTTTTCTCCCAGTTTTATTCTGTTGCACTGGAACTATTTTTAGGGCTTTTGCATAGTCCGTCCGATGTTTACCATTCCAGAATTGTGCCATTTAGTACCGATCCAGATTTATTGACACAGTTATGGTTTCTTTGTTCATTGTGGTGCTGCAAAATTAGAATGTATATGGACAGTTGTGAGCGAAAAATTCCAATCTACCATTGCGGTTCTCCTGTCCTAAACACTGTTAGCTCACTTGCGTTTTGTAATTGTATCAAAATGTGTTCTCATGGAAATGCTATTGGTACCATTACCTACTGTAGTCTGATCTATTTGACCTGAATGGGGGGAAGTGCTTAATATTAGTGTTACAACTGTAGACATTCAAAATGCATTTTATATCCTTGTGTATAATATTCTAAAGTAGTCTGGTTTGAGTGATATCTGTTTGTATACTGTTGAATGTCATTAAACACATTTATTATTAAGTGCCCTTTCAGAATGACTTTTTGGGAATGTAATTAGGCATAGTTTTTTGAATAATATTGTTACAAAGTCAGAAATTATCAATCATTAATTATTTATTTTTTTATTTACTGAACTTCCTGAATTTTTTAAAAGTTGGGACAGCTAATAAAATATTTTTTATAATGATATAATGTTAAACATTTGCTGGGATCATTCATCTTTGGACTTTGTGATAAGATACAAGTCTATTCTAAATACATGTTTTTTCCATAGTTGAGAGACTTTCCTACTGGTTTAGAGGTATAGGTTTTGCTATTATTCTATTGGCATGTTCATTCAAAAAGTCCTGACATGAATCGAAAAACATTCCCTCTGGAAATAAAAAAATAATTGCGCTTTATTTCAAAATATCCAATCAGGTCGACCAATCCCGGTGACGTCCAGGCAAGGTATACCTGTCGTTTAATCTGGAGGCAGCTGGCCAATAATATGATGATAAAATCATGATAGACAAGAACAACAGCGAATAGAAGAGCGACCTCGGTGGTTAACGGGTTAATTTCATTCTGCAATAAATCACGGCATGGTGTTTTTGCTCCACTTGTTGGAGAGATTTGCTGTAGCCTAATATCTGCGACTTTAACTCACCACTGCATTTAGAGATGGAGGCATGCAATAAGGAGAAAGTTGACAGCTCGGAGGAATGTGTTAACAGCGAAGAACATGTCGAGACAGAAGAATGGGATTCTTCATCTGATAAAGAAAGTGTCGCTTCTTGCGTGGACTCTGCAGAAGAGGAGATATCCCTCGATGGTTTAGATACCGTTCTGGATGAGTAAGTTCATGTATATTTCCACAAGATCGTAATTATAAGACTAGGCTATACGATAAGAACCTCTGCTTTTGCATCAACATCACAAATGTAATGAATGAATGAGAAGTTAATTGAGCCGATTTATTTTAAAGTAGCCTATTAACACTGTTTAGCCTTGTCTTGTGTGCAACATATTATTCTCCTCTTAATGAGAAACAGATTTACTTGTCAATTGACCCAATATTAACAGTTTTCTTTAAAATTTCTTTAGAATTTTATAAGCACCATAAATTAAATTGGCATAGCGATTTTTTTGAAAGTGGACTCTAAGCTTTTTTTTCCAGTTCATTTTAGTTGTGACGAGGTTCTCAAACCACTTTAACTTATGTTTTGTTACTGTCCAATTTTGTTTAATAATAATTTTGATGAATGAAATTTTATCATGCAATATTAATGTGTTGTTGTTATTAGCCTATTTTTAATTCTCACGCAGCATTACACTACAATTCAGTTAAACCCGCGACTTTATTCACAAATTATTTCTAATTCCCGCTTCTGTTTAGGTGAAGGTGTCGTCCTATTTTTTTTTTCTTAGTAAATATGCCCTTTGGTCCCGTTTTTAGGCTGTCAATGTCTTGCAGTAGATTTGCACAAGCCTGTTTAAACATGTTTAAAACTGTGTGAATGATGTGTGACCGTGTTTACAAAAAAAATCAAAAAAAAAAAAGGAAAAGAAAAGCGCGTTTGTGTTGATCGAGACACCGTGCTTTGTTGGAAAGCGTTCTTCCTATCCCTGGTGCTGGATCCTCAACAACACTGATCAATAGACCTTATTCACAGCAGCTCCATCTTTGATTTCTAATGGAAATGAAAGCGAGGCTGTGAGGGGTTACCAACTTCATTTCAAGGAAAGTCTGTCCATTAGGGGCCCATATTTGCAACGCCTCTGGGCAGCTATTTCGGGCATCCAAGACCAAGCCCTATTTGAATGGAGGGAATCCAGAAATGTTAAAAACAGCTGGCCGAACTCAAAATTAAATAACTTATTTCAAACCAGCAACAAAATCTGAGATGATCTGTCCCATAAATGTTGTTTCTTATGAAAAAAGTTTATTTTCTGGCTAGACCAAGCCAATGCACACACGTTCCTAAACGCGAGTCTTAAGGCCTGTTCACACCGGGACGAATTTCGCGCGCGTTATTCGCCGACGTTTAACGCCTCGTGACTAAACAAAGGGCGCCAATGTGAGTGTTCACACCGACGCGTAAAACGCCACGCGTAAAAGCGTTATTTTTTAAAAAACGCCTCGGGTTCGTTTTTTCAGTTTCACGCGCCGCGTCAAAAACTATGCGACCAATGAGATTGGCGCTTTTGCTCACGTGTCTGGAGCTTCTGAAGTTACAGTAAAACACAACTTGGGGGCGCTCAAACACAAAACGGTCTTGGCGAGCACACATACGTAACGGCGAAGAAGATACACAGCGTCCGTCTACTACACTCTGCCGGGAAGAAATAAGACGAGGAAGATGCAAGGCCAGATGAATGTAGAGCTGCTGGTCTTGTTGTTGTCTATATAAAGAGACACCAATGAGAATAAAGAACTGTATGACAAACGCGACAAACTTGCTCTCTTCTGAGTGACAAGCGAGTGTCAGAAGCACTTTGTGGACCGGGGTATTTCTGTACATTAAGCGCCATCTAATGTCAGGGAATAATTTTGCATGTTCACTCGGCTCATCGTCAGCGAAAAACGCTTGGGTGTGAACACAAAAAACGCGTTGAAAAACGCTGACGAATAACGCGAGCCGATATTTGTTCCGGTGTGTACGAGCCTTTAAGGCCTGTTCACACCGGGACGAATTTCGCGCGCGTTATTCGCCGGCGTTTAACGCCTCGTGACTAAACAAAGGGCGCCAATTTGAGTGTTCACACCGACGCGTAAAACGCCACGCGTAAAAGCGTCATTTTTAAAAAAAAAACGCCTCGGGTTCGTTTTTTTTAGTTTGACGCGCCGCGTCAAAAACTATCCGACCAATGAGATTGCCGCTTTTGCTCACGTGTCTGGAGCTTCTGAAGTTACAGTAAAACACAACTTGGGGGCGCTCAAACAAAAAAAAGGTCTTGGCGAGCACACATACGTAACGGCGAAGAAGATACACAGCGTCTGTCTACTACACTCTGCCTGGAAGAAATAAGACGAGGAAGATGCAAGGCCAGATGAATGTAGAGCTGCTGGTCTTGTTGGTGTCAATATAAAGAGACACAAATGAGAATAAAGAACTGTATGACAAACGCGACAAACTTGCTCTCTTCTTCTGAGTGACAAGCGAGTGTCAGAAGCACTTTGTGGACCGGGGTATTTCTGTACATTAAGCGCCATCTAATGTCAGGGAATGAATTTGCATGTTCACTCGGCTCATCGTCAGCGAAAAACGCTTAGGTGTAAACACAAAAAACGCGTTGAAAAACGCTGACGAATAACGCGAGCCGATATTCGTCCCGGTGTGTACGAGCCTTCAGGTTTCTATGGGAACCAGAGATTCTAACTGCAGCTGCAGTGACGTCACGACTTTACCGATCAGGGATTGGCTCTTTTACTTTAAAGGCGAGATGTATTCCGCCATTTTGCGTAGTTTCTCTCATTCATTAATAATATTGAGGGAACCGTCTTTCTATTCTTTGGTTGTACTGTACTTTATTATTATTTTTTGATTGTTCTGCTGACAAAACACTGCTAAAACAGTTAGACATTTCAGTAGACATAATCTACAGACAACATGAGCTGTGGAAAATGATCAATGATCTAGGAGCTTTATACAGCTTTTTATAGCAGATGTCATTAAAAACACAGTAGCCTAAGTCTGTCCCTCACAGCCTCGCTGTCATATCTGTCATGGCGCTGCTCTGAATAAGGTAGAGACCAAGGGGGTAATCCATCGACCGGAAGTTGAAGTCGGCCGGGTGCCGCCATCTTGTAGCAGAACTTCACTTGCGTAAGCATTTCCATTGACTCCCATTCATTTTGGCGTCACTTTGACGGCGAATAACTTTATATCTGAGGCGTTTAAAGACTCCATTTGTCCATTATTTATTTCTAAAGAAACACGACAATGTATAAAGGGCTCCATTTACCTTCTATGCTACATTATGGACCCGTAGAAACAGTTTTTGTAAAAATAGGCTAACGATTGCGTCATAACCACTCGACTCTCTGTTGCGCTGTACAGAAATGACCGTACAGACAGGAGTAGAAGCTCGCAGGCAATCGGGGGGATGTCCCGTCAAGGGAGAAGCCCATAGATAATGAGTCCATAAAAGCAACGGGACAAAATACTCCTGCTCACTCACGCCAAAGAACTCTTTGCTCAAGTTCCCCGTCTCTGCAAGATTAACGTTTACAATTTTCACGCACAGCTACTAGATTTACGTCTTTCAGACAGATTGCTCACGTCATCAAGCTTAGTTTGAGTCGGTTTGAGTCTGCGCGTCAGGAACGGAAGTGCTCAAAAATCGCTAAAAATGGGCTTCAACTGTCTCAACTGAGTTCCAATGAGATGACTCTGTCCACTTCTTATACTGTCTATGGTAGAGACAACGAGACCTGAAATGGGCATGTCAGAATTTTTTTTTTTTTTTTTTTTTTTTTTTACAGCTTTTCAACTTTGAACGCAATGATGTACTCATGAGCCATGTCTCTTTTTTTGAAGGCACATTAAATATAGAAGTTCATTAAATATAGAAATGTATAAACAACAAAAATGCCTTCAGTTTTTGTAGAAAAATCTAGATATAAATACACAACATTCAGAAATGTAATGTAAAAATATATATATCAATTAATTCAGTAAGAGTCTTTTTTGATTGTTTCACATTTGTTCTTGCTTAGTGTAGTACGTTTGTAATGTTTTTGTTTTCTTCTTGCATCATGCAACAGGTTTTCAGATTATGATGCCTCTGATGCTGACTGGAATCCAGAAGTCACTCCACGAAAGAAGAAGAGATCCGGTCTGTTTTCCATATCACCATCTCCAGCAAAGTCTAGCAGATCTGCCTCACCTGCTTCTGTACAAAGTAGGAAAGGGAAAGATAGGAAAAGCAGTGTCAGTCGGTCCCTACCATTTTCCTTAAGCATCTTAGAAGACAAGTGGAAAAGTGCAGATGAGCCTGATATTGAGCCGAATCAGCCAACCTTCAGACCTAGACAAACGCCCGGCCCACAGTTGGTCTCCAATTCTGCATGCAGTCCTCTACAGTATTTTGAGTTGTTCTTTTCAAAATCTGTCATGCGGACAATTCTAACCAACTCAAATGCATACGGAGCCATGCGTCATGATCATGAAAGAACGAAGAAGCCATGGCAGGACATTTCTGTAAAAGATTTTAAGTCATTCCTAGCACTGGTGATTTACATGGGTTTGCTCAAATGCTTTCAACTGACGGACTATTGGAGGAAGTCTCACATGTACAGTCTGCCTTATCCTGCACAAATCATGTCAAGTAGGAAATTTATGTCCATCTCTAAAGCTCTCCATCTCAGTGATCCCAAATTGGATGCAGAAAATGACGCAAAGAAGGGAAAGCCTGGATATGACCGTCTGTGTAGGATCAAACCGCTGTACCAGGACATTAGGGACGCTTGCAGAGCCTCTTTCCATCCCTTTCAGAACATCTCCATTGATGAAAGAATGGTGGCATCAAAGGCTAAAAATGGACTCAAACAGTATATGAAAAACAAACCTACAAAATGGGGGTACAAACTCTTCGTACTGGCAGATTCCCTCTGTGGCTACACATGGGACTTCTTCATTTATGAGGGAAAAATGAATGTAGAGCAGAGCAAAGGCATTAGTTATGAATCTGTCATGATCTTAGCAAATGAAAGGTTGTTGGGTTCTGGCTACAAGCTGTTTGTTGACAACTTTTACACCAGTCCCAAGCTCTTCAGAGACTTGCTCGATAAGAAGATCTGGTCTTGTGGCACTGTTCGAGCAAACCGCATTGGCCACTCAAAGAAACTGGCTCCTCGTGGCAATATTCGATGGTTTCGGGAAGACAACCTGCTGTTTGTTGAGTGGAAGGACAGGAGGGATGTGCTGATGTGCTCCACCTTTCATAAAGCCTTTAATGGAGACACCATAAAGAGGAATGTGAAAGGAGCCGATGGAGTTTGGGCCATTCAAGATTTTCCCGTTCCAACTGCCGTGTTGGACTACAACAAGTTAGTAGACTTTAATCAGTGGTGTAAAGTTTGTGTGTGTGCCTTTTAAATGACAAATCTTATTCTTTTCATTCCAGGCACATGGGAGGAGTGGATCTGTCTGACGCACTTATTTCATTTTACACAGTTCTACATAAAACAAGAAGATGGTATAGATCCTTTTTCTACCACTTTGTGGACATCGCTGTAGTAAATGCCTTCATTTTGCACCAGCAGATGGCCAAGACGAAGAACCAGAAGCCTTTGACCCAGAAGGCCTTCCGGGAGGCTCTTGTTGCAGAGCTTGCAGGAACAGGCCCTCCATCTGCTCCTGCACAAATACGCCCGATTCCTTCGACTTTCTCCCACCTGCCCAAGTACATCAGTGGGGACAGCAGTATTGGAAGGCGAAAATGCAAAATATGTACCTTTAAAACTCCAGTCATGTGTGTGACTTGTGACGTGCCATTGTGCTTCGTTCCCAAGCGCGACTGTTTCACTAGCTGGCATGAACAAGGTAGTTGTAGCGAGAGTGAGGAAGAGTAAAGTTCTGGGATTTTGAGTGTTTTTTGGACTAGGGTCAATATGTTAAGTACAATTCACTTTCCAAAACTGATAGATGAGAACAAATTCAAACACAAGAATAAACAATACTCATAAGTGTAGCATGAAAGTATCATAATAGTTTGAGTCAATTTGGATGAGAGAGAAAAATTAGAGGAATAATACAAAGTCCTTCTAGTCTATTGCATTACTCGCAGCCGCAAACATACAGCGCAACCGATAAAATGTGAACTGTTACTGATTTTTCTGTACTGAGACTTGAATCAGTGTATTGACTCAGGCCCGGTTTACACCTGGTATTAAGATGTGTTTTGGTCAAATTGATTACAAGTAGACAAGGGAGACACATATCCGTTTACACCTGGTGTTTTAATCCGTCTCCTTGGGTCTTCAGTTGACAACGTTTTAATCCTGTCTGTAAGGCGGAGAGTAGACTCTCTTTTGTGGCTGTTCGACCGCATTCGACCTCATGAGTGTCAATTTGCATCAACGTTCAACTTTTTAGACCCCGTTTACATCTGTATTATTTTAGCGTCGTCCACTTGTGATCCGATCGACCAAAGCTCATCTTGCTGATTGCTGTAGCCTATATCCAATTTAGGCATAGGGTCTTCATTTATTTTAATTTGTAGCTGCTGTTTGAATGGTAGTTTAGTAAATTTGTTTGCGATCAAATATTGAATATCTATTCTCTCCATAGTTACATCAGCGGTAGCAGTTCAAACTAAAATCACGTCTCGTCGATGAATAGTTGGTACCAAGGGAAGCTAGCCTCCTCTGCCATGTAAGTTTTCTCAACATTCCTAATCGCTGAAAGTGAAATACTCGATGGTGATTGGCTAATTATTTTACCAACGGAGGCACAAACTTACACATTCTGAGACATAAAATGAATAGCTGGTCAATTTTATTAAAATTAAATCGTCCTTCTCCCATTTCCACAGCCTCCCCTGACAAGCCGCCACTGCTTAAAGGGATACTCCACTTTTTTTGGAAATATGCTCATTTTACGAGTTTTACCGTTTTTGAATCCATTCAGCCGATTTTCTGATATTTAGAAGAATATCAGTAAGCAGACAGTTTCTGGTCTCATTGACTTCCATAGTAGGAAAAAAAATATACTATGGGAGTCAATGAGACCAGAAACTGTCTGCTTACTGATATTCTTCTAAATATCAGAAAATCGGCTGAATGGATTCAAAAACGGTAAAACTCAACTGTTTAACTCTGGGGGAGTTGTAAAATGAGCATATTTCCAAACAAAAAGTGGAGTATCCCTTAATACCAGGTGTAAACAGGACCTAACTGTTACTTTACATGGTAATTTGCTAAAAACATGCAAAAATTTGGTGCTAAACAAAAAACAATACTACTTTTTGGTAAGTAGTTGGGATCAATCTTTCTTCAAGCAATAGAAGAATCACTAATGGAATCGCTAACAAACCAGTACTGTTAAATGAATCGTTAAATTCTTTAGGATTCCAATTGCTATACTAATTTTCTAAATGTTTTAAAATAGAAGTAACATTTAACATTTTTTTTAATCATGCCATTTCTCGTAACAGCGCTTTTTCACTTTATTCACGCAACATTACAACTTTAATTTTTAAATTGTACCAAAATCGGGACAACTGTAGCACATTAACATGCATATGTGGCCAGATGTCCGGATGGAAAGAGGAAGCAATGTCATTTTTATGAAAGACTTTAAGCCTTTCCTGTCCCTGGTGATGAACTATTGGAGGATGTCACTCATCTACAGACTTTTTTTTGACCACCTATAGTATGGTCTACAAAATGAGGGTCCAAACATTCATTGTTACCAAATTGTTGTTTTCTTGCCCATGTAATCTCATTTGTGAGGTTGCTTTATTCCTTGGTGAGGGTAAGTGGATTGCAGTAATTGATCTTAATTTGGTAATGCAGACATTATGCTGAAGCTAATGTCACTAACTGATGTTTCCACAGGCCTTGTTAAATTGTATTGTTTACATTTTTTAATAAGAGTTCGCTAGAGGTGCACGAGGCATGATTATTACACAATAACAATGGTCTGCTTATTTACTATCACGTTTGCTCTTTGTTTTGAGTTTTCTCTTTGATAAAATAGTTTTCTTGACCTTCATTTGCTAGCATTTTAATAGTTGTTTTCCAGATGTGCAAACACATATTTACTAACACATTTATTTACGCTTTAGGCATGAAATAATAAGCTTTTGTTGGACAAAAAAAATGACATTAAATAAAAAGTGAAAACTTTATTTCGAGAAACTTGTGAGCATTAATTCTTGTGAACTACAAAAAAAACTGTTTTGAAATTAGATGTAGCATCTCTCCTTCAGAAAACTGATGTTTCAGATCCCATACGGTGGTGCAGTGGCAACCCATCATGCTTTTCATTTCTTAGTTTGTGTTTTGGAGGTCTTTGTTTTGGTTTTGGCGCTAGTCTTTGCCGCAGACTTCTTCTTCAGACTCACTTCCACCGGATAATGATCACTGATCTCCAGGGCCTGCCATAGATCAATCATATCAATATATTAATTTCTTTAAACCACATTAAAAAGTTAGATATGCATTGTGCTGAATATACTCACCATTTCCTCTGAAAGTTTGTAGGCTTCCTGGAAGTTAAAAGGCTTCGCAGATTTTGGCACAACAGCTTGTAGCATGTCTTCTTTATACACCACAATTCTAGAAAATACAATATTTTCATATTGCTTAACATGCAGATTGACCTGCCATTTTATGCATTTAGTCTTCTAGTTACATCTAAGCTATGATTTGCTCATCTTTTAATCAATAGTGATAATTTAACATTCATACTCTGAAGGTGCGGTCACATGTGTCAGTGAGCGAAATTCAGTCATTTCAATTGGAATCCATTGGGAATTTGGTGTGATGGCAAAAGATTTCACCACATTTTTCTCTCATGTTCATGTTTGTCTTGCGAAATCGCCATACTGACCAACAGAAGGTTGCTTGGTTTGAAAGTGTCTTCTGTGTGAGCTGTGCTTTATGCATCCCTGTACTATCGATGATAGACAATTGACCTTTTCGTTGAAAATCCGCCAATGTGACCACAACTTAACACCAGCGAATATTGAAAATGATTCTGTATTTTCAGCTTCAGAAATATGAATATTTTAATCTTGTCACCATTGTCTTGTGCATTGGGTTTCCAACACCAATTCCAAGCCTATTCATTTCAACCCCGAATGTAATACCAATTTAGCATTTTAATCAACAGTAATTTTTTTGTTAACCTTCTACCAAACTTCTTGGAGTATCGCAATAATATCGTATCATGAGTTCAGTATCGTGATATGAGGGTATATAACACTCCTAGGGATCATAATCAGCTCTATTTTCTTTTGTCGCATTGCGATGCACCACTAGCATCCAATGTAGACAAGGTGTAAGGTGCATTTAAGTTATGAATACTTAATTTTTAAACAGGCTAGCAGATGAAAGGTGAGTTAATTATTGATGTTTCTCCCCTCACCTGTCGTAGGTGTGGTCATTGGACTGTATGACTGTGGTGTCAACATCGTCCTCGATCAGCCAGTGGAAATCGGTATCACTGCGGATTCTGATGCCCTTCATCTTCTTTTTGGAGACGTAAGCGCCGTCTGCATTGAAGTCGCCAAGGATCATGACGTTCTGTTGGACGGTATGTGTGAATTGTCTCTCAAAATCTAATCAATGTTTGGTTAAACTCAAGTTCACTTGTGTGTTAACCTTAGGATTGCTTTATTTCCCCATCAGATAAATGTCCTTGAGATGTGTACATTCACACATTTGCCAGACGCTTTATCCCAAAAATAACTTGCTGGACATTCAGCTATACATTTTATCAGTACATGCATTCCTTCTGAAATTAGTTATGGTTGTAAAGTGTTAAACTCACATCCGTTTTCCATTTATCTTTGACGTGCAGAAAGACATCATATAGTTCATCCAGTTCCTTCTGTGAGTCTTTGGGTTTTGTGTGAACAGGAATCAGCACTAAATCTTTCAGCACTGGAAAAGACAAACACAAATAATATTGACTAGCAATGGGAGTGCAGGTTGTTCATGTGATCCAACTCCTAAAACAGTCATGTAGAAATATGCAATAATGGATGGGTGAATAACAACTTTAGTTTTGGTCTGTTTCTCAAATGAGCTGTATGGACCTCTTTTATGGTGGTTTTACACTTGTTGTTGAAATTTGAAAGTGTCATTTCCCATTCATTCCCACACGAGGTAAGTAAATGATGCTAGAGTTTCTATTTTGGGAGAAAGTTTAATTTAAATTTCACTTGAAAATGCATGTAATCTTAGATTAAATCATGCTTTCTCTCACTGGAGGTTTTGGAGTCTAGGCTCTAGATTTGTTCCAGAAATTAAAGTGTGTTTGTCCGAGGTTTAAAGGGTTAGTTCACCCAAAAATATAAATTATGTCATTAATTACTGACCTCATGTCATTCCAAACCAGAAAGACTTTCGCTCATCTTTGGATAACAAAGTAAGATTTTTTTTATTAAATCTGAGCGATTTGTGTACCTCCATTGACAGGCTACGCAACTACCACTTTGTTCATACAGAAATCGTAAAACAAATGCATGTGAACTGAGCGGTTTAGTCCAAAATTTCTGAAGAGATTAATCGCTTTATATGATGAACCGATTAAATTAAGGCTTTAATTTACATATATAAACATTGATTAGGGAACAGAAGCTCAACCAAACCTGCTTAATGCGTGAGAACAAACCTACGTAATTTGTTCTTAAGAAGCTCAAACGTGCCGCATAACACAGAGAACGAACCTCTTTGGTTGTTGAGAAGGCTCAAACTGTAGTGTCTTCTTTAAATCTGAAACGTCACTCTTGAGTTTTGACGCCAGAAGATAGGTTTTATTACAAGGAATAAAAGTGAGTTGGTCTGCAGAAACACAACTGCCGAAACCAGCCCTCAAGCAATCTTTTACAGTTTTCCTATAACTCTCCACCATGGATCAATCCACATCTTATACATTTCCAAACTCCATATTGTTTATAAATTCTTCCATTTGCTGGTTGTGGATCCAGCCTGTTTTGAAAAGTGGAACGAGAGACCCCAACTTATTTATACTCCGCTCATCCTCCGCTCATCCTACAAATATTATTTAATGGCAGATTGAGATGGACACAGCTTACATTTGTACCATATATCTAAATGGCAAAATGACCCAACATATGCAAACATATTCCATGCAAGAACATTTTTATTCTTACAGGCCTACACAGCCCTCAGATACTGATTAAATAATAGCAGAATAAAAATGGCTGTTATACTTAAATCTTTATATTCTGATGAATAAAAATCGTCCATAAAACGTGCTGCGTAACACGAGAAATAACCTTATTGGTGTATGAGGAAGCATGCTTGAGCTTACGTTTACCACAACTGATGTTTGCGTTGATTAATGTTTAGCCTATTTGTGCATAAAAGCCTAAAATATAGCCTATCTGTTTTATTTTGACTAAACCGCTCGATTCATATGATTAGTTTTACAATCTCATTATGAACGTGGTAGTTGCGTGGCTGTGTTGTACAAAGTTGTACAAAAGTATTACGGGTTTGGAAATACATGAGGGTGAGTAAATAATGACAGAATTAAAATTTTTGGGTGAACTATCCCTTTAACAGAAGCTGATTACCTGTGTGTTTACACTTGAAACGCAGAATGAACGGCTCTCGAGAGAAAGCGTCCTCATCGCCCACTTGATTGTCTTCATATTGGTACGTGTCGACCAGTTCAGCCTCGTCTTCTCTAATTGATATGACCGAAATAGTTTTGTTAGTGCCAGATGAATGAATGTTCATAATTATACATCTCATTTCAAAAGAGAGAATTCTGATTCAATTAAGCTTTTAACCCCGTTTTTATTCTGATAACATAATTCTGATAATTTACCAAACACTGTACCTGTAGAAACAGACAAACTGCTCCTTATAAAGAGTCCGTCCCAGCCTGGAGCTTCCGACCATAGTGAAGGGACGTTTCTTATTAGCACTGTGGGAGAAACAGTGAGTTAATATAGAGTGTCGAAGTTATGACGTCACTTTGTAGGACAATTTGGAAGTTAGCGGCGCATGGGTTCCCTCGATCGAAAAGCTGTGCATTTTCCCCATAGACTTTTGGAAAATCGTAAAAAATAAGATCTGTGTTCAACAAAGAGTTGTGACCCTTACACGTTTTGTCTATCAAGATAATCTTTACAAGTTAATCCACAATTTATACATTTTGAAGCCTAAATAAAGCCGTCAGATATAAGATTAAGACACAATAAAGTTTAAAAAAACCACAAGCAGGTTATAACTGGTGTGTTTTATGTCATAGATCAAAACGTGAAAATATTTAGGGGCTTTAACCGCAGACCTTATTTCGGGCGATTTAGCAAAAACCCACTCAAAAAACCCATAGACTTTAGGGCGAGGGAACCGGAAGTTTCTTCCACTTCCACGTTTTGGCCTACAAAGTGACGTCATAACTTCGGCACTCTATAGGGTTGAATTGAGGCTTTTGAGATAGTGTTGATGAAGTGAATCTCTGAAGGTTCATACAGACCCGGTGCTGTTGAGCTCCTGCAGGAATTTGTCTATAGACTTTCCCGATTTGTCCACCACCTCCAGTATAACGACTATACTGTACCGGGAGAAGATCTACAGGGAAACAGTGTTGAGGTCTATTTGTTTTTACTATGTAATCTTCACTAACAGTCCGATCATAAACTCACCTTAATGAGATATTTCACAATGTTTTTGTCTGACAGCTTGCTGGGACCCAGCCGTCTGATGTTAAAAGATGCGATCTTCATGGTGTTGACCTAAAGAAGGCCAGACCAGACCAGAAAAACCAGTTAAAGTGAAATGAGTTTCATGACTATAAACTCCTTCAACCGGCTGCATGTTATCAGGTCTGTTTTTTGGTCCTTCGTGGCAACTCTTAATCATTTCTATACAGTTTTCCTGTCGTAAATCGTCAAAGGAAGTTTAACAGACAATTCAAGGATCCATTGTTCGCACACAGGAAAGACATATAGTTTATAAAGAGCTGACATGTCAGTTTACGAAGGAAGACAGCAAATACGACAGAGACAGAAAGGGAAACCACAGCGAGTTTCATTTTGAGAGTTCGAAAACAAAATGCACTTTGAATTGAATAAATTAATCCAAGAATTAAAATGAGCTGTAATGCACAAGTATGAAATTAAAAACAACATATTAACACATTCAAAGATTGTCTCCCATAACTTAACTTTTAAAAAAATATGTTTAGATATCTATTATTAAATACATGTGACTTGTTTTCTATATTTACATTTATTGTAATATAAACAAATAAACTTGATAATCAGCTCTTACCAAAACTGCTTTGTTTACTATGAAGTCCTGACTTGTCTTCCTGTGTTGGCCGTTAGACAGCTAGTGAATAATTAATGACGGCTCTGCTCATTTACAAACAGGCCATGCCTACTTCCTCTTACTTGCATCAGATAAGGTTTCTGTCACACAGATGTCTCGTAAAATGGAGAATTTGTAGAGGCCACACTAATTGTTTCCAGCATGTATAGAAACATGTGAATGTATGACTTGAGGGAACCACATAGGCTCTTGTTGACAGTCAAGTCAAGCGTGTTTTGAATGAATTTTCACATCTGAAACCCCACCCATGAAGATAATGGTGCAGTCCAGACTCAAGCCGGCAGAATGTGTCGTCTAACACTTGTTGAGAATATGTGGTATTTTTTTGATAACACTTTATTTTACAGTCTCCTTGTCACACGTTACATGTAGTTACTGTAGTAATAACTATAAATGGTGCATAATTACATGCAATTAACCCTAAATCAAACCATAATCCTAACCTTCTAGCAAGTAAATGTAGTTACATATTATTACTCAGTACTTAAATGTATAATTACACTGTAACAAGAACACCTTAAAATAAAGTGTAATTTTGATGTAAAATGGTACTAGCTTTGTCTATCTGCAAACCCGAATAAACAAAATTTCCCGCCTTTTCCCTGACATCATTTTTTAACAGTAAACCGACATCATGTCGAAAAGCTGTTGTGTGGCGTAAATGTTGTTTTTGGCTCGCTGATCTTTACTTTACTCATATTTCACTTCAGCACGGCTGACTGCATTTCAAGCGGGAAAAACAACACAGCGCCTGGATTGTCCGGACATGAAATCCATCCCAGTTATAAACACAAAGAAGCTGTCAAGTTGAATGTAACATCTACGGTCGGTATGTAGAGAATTATTGAACTTAATCTTATAATTTAACCCAACATCCACTTTGTCTCGATTATCAACGACCTTTAACTGCAGGATTTGTAATGCAGTTTCAAAAACAAGCGCTTTGCATCCTTTAGGAAGACACTTCCTGCTACACCTGACTGACTGAAACACCCTTCTTTGCTTTTTCTTCCTTAGTAGATTAACGACCATACAATTATTTGTCCTCCCTCAGGTGTAATTTTAAACCCTGTGTGCCAGTCATGAGGATGATTGAAACTCACCTGCACTCTTTAGCTTTCCTCTTCGAAGTGAGTGTTAGCCCAGGGGGAGGAACTGTTGTGTTGTTTTTCGAGGGATGTCCAGGTAGGGGCCGCGCCAAATCCCTCTACTGGTTCCTGCGACTAGCCAATCAGGGCACATGTGTCCAATTTTAAGGTGTCCTGCTGTTTTTATGAATCGCTACAGTCCATTTCTTCAGTGCATTTTCGGACCAGTGCTTAGGTAAGTTGGGTTTTGTTCTTTGACTTCTTAAATCCTTAACTATTTTTGGTACATTTTATTTTAAGGTGAAATTGAACAGTAAATGATGCATAATTGCAAGTAACTAACCCTAAACCAAACTCTAACCGCAACTCTATAGTAATTAGTATATTAAGTAGTTAATTTTAAGTATAAATAGTTAATTAATATTACTCAGTACTTATTTGAGTAAGTACAATGTAACTTAAAATAAAATGTAACCCTTAATTGTTTTTAATTGCTTAAAAGTGTCTGGAAAATCTAATCTCAGCATCGCAGAATGAAATGGTTCCTGTTTTTTTTTTTTTTTTTTGAAAAATGCTTGGAATGAACATTTTTGGAATGTAAACTTTTTTTCAAACCACACTCACAAAGGGTTCTTGTTTTTTAAAATTGGACTGTTTTTATGTTGCTTAGAATTAAAATGCTTGGAATTAAAACCTTTTTTTTAAACAACACCCACAAATAGGAGCCATGTTAGTTAATCCCCTAAACTTGTTCCGGCTTGTCCACTGTTGAATGAGTCGGAATGTGAAAACACTTTCTTTAAATGTGTCTTTTCTTCTAAATCCATGACTAGAATCTATACATCCTCCATCATCATAATTAAGTTTTTGGGTGATGTTGTCATGTCCATGACAGATGGTCACCAGAGATTGGATTTAAAGGCAGTTTTTCTTCTTTGAACGTCTCCTCAAGTAATGTCTGAGAGCTGAAACTAATTTGTGGCCCATTCAGAGAGCCATAGAGAAACCCTCAGGCGTAAGAGAGCCCAGGCACCAGCTCCCCCGACACCAAGACCCTGAGATAGTTTCACACAGATCTGCTCTTTCTTCTCCAGAAATCTGTGCTGATTTCATTGCATTTGTGAATAAGATTTGCATTGAAAGTCCATTTTCTTTCTCAACCTGATTAAATTTACACCTTTTTTGATTAAGACAGGATTACACAGATTCTAAGTGTTGTTCCACCATTTTGACGAGATTATCTTGTCTGGTGATCTCTTTGTAAACTCCTTTAAACTTCGACTGTAAACAGGTTCTTTGACTTGTCAGTCATGTAAAACGATTGCAACAAACAGGATTTTTCACATTATTTTTTGACAACTTAATGATAAAGAGTCTGAAGGCCATGATTTTCCATTCATTTGTATTCAGGCATCATTATAAATATAATTGCCTGATTTTCCACGAACGTTGCAAATCTCTAATTTGATTTCTTTTGTTTGATGTTTAACAGACATCATGAAGGTCGCTTCTTTCAACGTCCAGAGATTTGGGAAATCAAAACTCTCTGATCCGGCCGTGCTGAAAACCCTGATAAAGGCAGTGTGATTTTACTATCAATCATTTGAAACAGTTTCTTTTGATTAAATGACAGATGGTTTCGTTTTCGTTAATGGTAATAACCCTGATCAATGTGACACCCATCCACACCTAAAAATACAGTCCCACAAATACATCCCATTTGACAGCGAACTCCCTCTTGGATGAGTCTAACATGATATTTATCTTTATCTTAAAGTCTGATAATCCTTCAAGGGAGGAGGAGCATGTATGAAATAATGGCTTGTATTTCTGCAGATAGTGTCACGCTATGACATTATCGTCATTCTTGAGGTGGTGGATTCTAGCGGAGCTGCAGTGGATAATTTTCTCAAAGAGCTGAATAAGTGAGTCAAACAGGTGTGTTTTTTTCATGAGGACAAAAACACATAATTGCATGACAGTAGTAACCATGACTGCCCGCTCTTTAACAGGTCCAACAAGACAGATCCTTACAAGATGGAGATCAGCACACGCCTGGGAAGGGGAAATTACAAAGAACAGTTCATGTTCCTTTACAGGTAACGGTGTTGAAGTTACAATAGACCATTTAGTCAGTGTAGAAAACGCCTGAAAACAAACACTGAATGTTCCCCAAACATTCTTAGCTTGTTCATGTTGAATCTTGTTTCCGCCACAGAATAAAAAATATAAAAAAGTTAATTGCGATTTTTTATCTCACATGTTTTATCTCAGATGATATAAAGTCGCTATTGCGAGTTATATAAGTCAGAATGGTGAAATATAAACGTACAATTCTGAGAAAAGGTTTTTCCCTCAGAATTGGACTTTATAATCGCAATTGCAAGTTTATATCTCACAATTGCGAGAAAAAAAGTTAGAATTGCGAGTTTATTTCTTGCAATTGTAAGTTTATATCTCACAATTGTGACTTTATATAACAATTGCGACTATATCGCCCGATTTTGACTTCATAACTCGCATTTGCGACTATATTACGCGATTCTGACTTTAAAAACGCAATTGCGACTATATCACGTGATTCTGACTTTAAAAATCGCAATTGCAAGTTTATACCATGCAATTCTGAGAAATACAGTCAGAATTGCGAGATGTAAAGTCGCTATTTTGAGAGAAAAAGCCGTAGGTATCTTTTAAAATGTTTTAAGAACTTTCTAGGAAGATTCTTTTAGGTAGGTTATTTTTGTAACCAAAAACTAACCTTTCCAGAACATTTCAGGAAGTGTATTTTGTGACAACGTAAAGGGAAACTTTACAGAACATTCCCTATTGGTTTTTGGAGGTATTTCTATAACCAAAAACTAAGATTTCCAGAAAGTTCTTGGTTTGCACTGTATAAAAAGGTCCTAGATCATATGCTTTTCAACATTTTTGTCTACTGAAAGTTTTCGACTGTTAAACAACAGTAAAATCCATTGACATACTGTTCTTGTGTCCCTCACAGCCCTTCGTCCATGTAAAAAATATACAAATATGTATTTATATAAAACAAATATATAAATATGGCGGAATCGCGCTACCCTAATAAGGTCTATATGTCTGCTATGTCCCATGGGTACACACATTTGGACACTTGAACACATTACTTTCAATATTTGCCTATAAATGGCGCTTGTTTTGAATTTATTCATTTATTAAAATAAATGTCATTATATAAAACTTTACTTTTAATAATAGATCTATAACAGATTTTTAAAAAAAGTTAAGTTATAGAAGACAATCCTTGAATGTGTTAATATGGTGTTTTTATTTTAATACTGGTGCATTGGCGCGTTTACAACGGCAACAAAAAAAAAAGTCTGTTTAATTTTTTACAGATTAGAGGGTGAAACAAGGTTAAAAAGTAGTAATACCCCGATTTAACTACATGATCTGTTTTAAAGGATCAGCATGGTGGAGTTGGTTGGGTCTTACCAATACGGTGACAAACAGCCTGGAGATGAAGATGCTTTTGCCAGAGAACCTTATGTTCTGCGATTCAAGTGTCATAAAACAGGTAAAGTACAACATATTATGTCAGTGTAACGTCATGAGTGTGAATCTGATTATTTTGTGCACAACACAGCATATTTTTTATTAGACCTGGCTTCAGATTTTAAGCTAAGAAATCCGTTTTTCCTGTATTGTGTAATCTCTTAAATCCCATTTGACAATCCTAACAACTGAAATTGATACTGAAATGTCACAGGCTGAATTGCATTAATCTCTAGGACAGGTTTTGACAGGCATTTATTCCGTTATTAGTACCTGTGCTTTTGTCTCTGCAGTTTTGGAGGATTTGGTGCTGATGCCCGTCCACACAAAGCCTGAGGATTCAGTGAAGGAACTTGATGAACTGTACGACGTGTTTCAGGATGTCAAGGAGGAATGGAAGACTGATGTAAAACATAATGCACACCTATAATACCTTTATGACAATCAACCATTGGCTGATCCATCAATATACTATGTGACCCCGGATCACAAAACCAGTCACTGTTGTACGGGCATATCTGTGGCAATAGCCAACAATACATTGTAAGGGTCAAAATTATAGATTTTTATTTTTTGCTAAAAATATTTGGGTATTAAGTAAAGATCATGTTCCATAAAGATATTTTGTACATTTCCTATTGTAAATATATAAAACATGTATTTTTGTGAGTGAATACAGCACAATCGCGGACATAAATTAACAACTTTAAACTTTCTCAATGTTTCGATTTTTTTTGCAACATCAGATTCCAGATTTTCAAATAGTTGTATTTTTGCCAAATATTGTCCTATCCTAACAAACCACACATCAATGGAAATCTTATTTATTCAATTAAAAAAAAATACCCATGTGACTGGTTTTGTGGTCCAGGGTCACGTATTTTAGGCAATGAGAAGCCATGCATTGTTGATTTTATAAAATGGTTACAACATAATACAAAGTTTTAACATAAAACAAATATATATTTCAAACATATGCTTATCTTTACAGAACATCATGATTTTGGGGGACTTCAATGCAGATGGTAGTTATGTGTCTGATAAAAAGATGAAAACTATTCGCATCCGCAGTGACGAAGACTTCCATTGGCTGATCAAAGATGACGAGGACACCACAACCAGCACACGCAACGACAACACTTATGACCGGTAAAACATTACACTGTACAATAAACATAAATTAGGATATCATTATTATTAATAGCACATGTTCATGCACAGGATTGTGGTATATGGAGACGATATGCTGAACGCTGTTGTCCAAAATTCAGCAAAACCATTCAACTTCCAGAAGGCCTTCAAACTGAAAGACGAGGAGGTAACAAGAATTTTTATTTGAACTTACGCCACAGCTTATTTAATCATACTTACCATCAAACATGAATTATTACTATACATTTAACTTACAGATTTTTTTTTTTTTGATTTTTTGAGGACTGGTTTAGTAGGTTCCTAAAACAGATTTAATGTCTTCACAGGCACTGAAAGTGAGTGACCACTATCCAGTAGAGGTGGAACTGAAGAATAAACGTAAGACACACAATACATCAGCAAAATAACTCAAACTACATAATGAAAAGAAACAATAACAAAAGACGTGTGTGTTTAGGTTAATCAAAGAGGATGGGACATTGGGAGACATGAAAAGTGTGACTGGAGTGCTGAATATAAAGATGGATAAGCTTGAACAAACACTACAGCGATTGAGTTTTTTGAGAATTTAAACTTGAAATGTTAGGATATTGTATAATTGTTTTGTAATGAGCTTTGAATATGTTTTAAAAAAATCAAAGTCATTAAAATCTGAAATTTACAGTCATCACAAACTTTATTCCTTTAAATATTTTATTTACATGAGAAATATAAAACAACTAAAAAAAATCATTTGACATCGCTATTGTGAACTTAAATCATAAGTTGATGGTTTGAACAGCAAGCAAATATACACTGAAACATTCATTTCTTCCCGGACTTCTTGATTCCACCTCCAGCTGCGGACAGAAAACAAAGGAGAAACTTTGTTAACAAAAGGAACAACTCAAAAGCGTTAAAGAAATTTTTTCTACATTACATTAATAAACAAAACAAAAAACTGCATTTAAAATAAGAACAAATGACAGGTGGCTCTATGTGTCTCTTACTTAAAGGTCCTTTTCCTTGTCTTTCAATTGCTCCATTGCTTTCTGATCCTCTTTCTGTTTCTGTTTGAAAGCCGCATCCTCCTGTAGTTTGTAAATAAAACATGGGATGAATGTGATTGTGTGCAGTTCAACGGGTCAAGAAAATGTACAAATTATTTAAAAACGTTCAAACTTTGACTGGTAAATAAAGATCTGTAGACTACAAAAGTCTTAAATTGCACATATGTAGGTCGAAATCACATTTGAATGCTTGTGTCTGTGGTAATGTGGACTGGTGTGACTACAGTGCCAGAGTTAACAGAGCTATCTGTAGTCATTACTCTAAACCAGAGTCGTATATAGAGAGAGTTGCGACACGCTTTGATGTCGCCGCGACGGCTGTCACGTGGTTCATGTAAGCCCCAATAGTTCCAAAACACACGCGGGCTGTCATGTTCTTCTATGGACAGACAGCAGCGATTGCATTATTAAACGTTAAATATAACATAAAACACACACCCAAGTACTTTTTAAGCTGTTAGTGCATTTTGTTAATGTCAGTTTTGCATTTGGAAAGGCAGGGTGACAACTTAGATACGTTTTAGGCTATGTTTTTGGAAGGAAAAGCTTGGTGTTCATGTTCGCATGGGTAGTAGCACTGGCTTTAGCGGCTCTAACTTAACTTTTCCATGTCATTCATCTGATGATGGACGTCTCATGATATTTACTTTAGCACAACTGGGCTGTATTAGGCTATTGATTCCCGTGATATTGCGTATAAATTTCGATTCAGCCATTAGCCTACCTTCGTGATCACGCATAGAGGTCTGCAATCTGTGCAGAATTCCAACCAGCATAAAATATAATTACACTGTGTATGTACAAATGAATGATTTAGGAGGGAAATAGACTGCTCCCATAACGTAGAAAGCAACGACTATATTTACAGCAATGTTCGGTAAATATTAACTTCATAAAATTAAACCGGAGAGATAGTTAATGAGTGAATTACCTATATAATTCAGTATGACTAATGTACCCCTTCATCCTTCCCTAATCTTAGACTACCATTCATCAGAAAACACACAAATACATGTACGTACTGTGTACAGTACACATGTTTCAATCACACATAACTAACCCTAACCCACACACACACACACACACACATATATACACTGTAAAAAATTATTTTCATGATTTGTTATCACAACTTTTTATATTTTGTCAAATCAACTTAGCTAATTAATGTAGTTCAGATAACATAATATTTTGAGTTTCTATTTATTAAACCAATCTCCTTTGTTGTATTAACTCAAAGTTTTAATTTCAATTAACTAAAAATTTTACGGCAACCAGGTAACTTACTTTTTTAAGTTAATCCAACTTTTTTTTTTACAGTGTATGAATATATGTATATACACACATGTATATATATATATATATGTGTGTGTACATTTATATTATATATATATATATGTGCATAGTATAGTGTATATATATATATATATATATATATAAATATACACACATATATATAAATAAATAAATATAAATGTACACATATATATATATATATATATATATATATATATATATATATATATATATGTATATATATATATGTGTACATTTATATTTATTTATTTATATATGCGTGTATATTTATATATATATATATATATGTGTGTGTGTGTGTATATGCATAGTATATATATATATATATATATTTAAATGTACACATATATAAATATAAATGTACACAAACATACACACACATATATATATAAATGTACACATATATAAATATAAATGTACACAAACATACACACACATATATATATATATATATATATATATATATATATATATATATATATATATATATATATATATATATATTACATATATAAACTATTATTAAAAATATTATATATTATTTACATCAGGTTACCGTAAGTTAGCTACGTTAGTGAAGTGTTAGTCACGTAAGCTATCGCTGCAAATAACCTATTATCTTCCAATAAACATTTACTAAACCTGGCTACATAACATATAACTACAGACTAGATTCACGAGAGGTTGGCTAATGTGTGTAAAAGTAAAAAAATACTAATTTCATTAATTTACAGAGCGAGCAACTAAAGAAAGCTGATCTGTCCAGTTCACACACCATAATCTCAGTGTTATGTATAAACACTTGAACTGAAACCTCTGTACGCCTGAACTTACATCATCCAAATCCTTCGACTGCTTCTTAGGAGCCTTGAGGGGTTTCTTTTTACCTCCTGCATAAAGAATAAATCGTTTAGGCATTTTAAACCATAATAGCATGATCAAAATAAACTCAAATTTTGAAAAATGTTAATATTATATATATATATATATATATATATATATATATATATATATATATATATATATATATATATAATTCTGATTACTCTAATAACACGTAGCTAATCTGTCCACAAAAATGTTTAATAAATAAATATAGAATTGATAAATTCTGACTCCTCAGACAATGTTTTCCCCTCAGAAACATTTCACACATCTGTTGCCTTTCTATCAGCTTGAACCAGTCTGTCCATTTTCCTCTTACCCCTGGGAACCAGGCATTTTCTCCCAGACTGACGCTCACAGGATATTTTCTCTTTTTCGGACAATTCTCCGTAAACCTCAGAGATGGTTGTGCGTGAAAATCCCAGTAAATCAGCAGTCTCTGAAAGACTCTTACCAGCCCGTCTGGCACCGACAACCATACCACGTTCAAAGTTGCTTAAATCCCCGTTTTGGGCCATTTTCTTCAGTTCACCGTGTTCGTGCGCGCGGCTCCTGTATTGCGCGGGTGCGCGCACACTCTCTGCTGCTTCTTCTTTTCCGTTTTATGGCAGATTGCAACCATGACTTTTAAAGGTGCATACCGCCACCTACTGAATCAGAGTATGTAGCATGAACTATTCGTTGGGACTACTTTACATTTAAAAAACAAACAAACAAAAACCTAGATCCTCTTATATATTCCCATGTTTTTCAAATATTGTATAACTGCTTTCTGTGTGTCCTTTACCCCATCTCCTGTTGTGCCTATAATAAACCTTCGAGGTTCCACTTCCTCCCTGCCTTACTTATCTTTTGTTTTAGCCTCATCCTCTCATATTTCTTACAATGTATTAATGTTCTATCCATATCCCACCTTACCTATCCTGCCATTTCTTCTTTATTTCTTTTTTGATTATCGCCTTAGCTTCTCCTTTTCCAATTGGTATATTTAGGACATCGTTCGTCCTGGTTGATCTGGACTGGAGTGTGGGTCAATGGGTCAAACTACACTTCTTTAAATTATTTTAATAGGCTTTATGCACGATCGCTTCCGCGTTTTGTCTCAGTCCGCCCAGTTACATCCGGTGCTGCGTCAGAAGCCGGTTTTGCATTAGGTGGAGATAATGGCAAATTACACTTGCTGTTTATAAAAACTATCTGCGGTTAACGTGAATGATGTTAACAACACTGTGAGGAAGTTAGCTGTCACACATAGAGAAAAAAACAGAAGGGCTTTAAATGATATATTTCGAGCTACATCGACAACTTTGAGGGTGAGTATTCTCTCATATCATGCGAAATCCGACTAGCGAATCAGTTTCTAAAATCGTTGTCTTGCCGCTATACACTTCGCTATAAAACGCGCTAAGCGGAAGTAAAGGCGCTGGCTGAGATCCTACCGGACATACGTCAGCAGGGTTCGTGTATAGAGCCTATTAAACCAGTTGTCTTTAAAAAAGAAAACAAAATATGAAAACAGATTTCGCCAGACTCTCTTTGCATTATTTCATGTTAGATTTAGTGTCATCTGGTTCTCACCAACTTGTGATATCAATCTTTGTCTAGCTTGATGGTATTTAGGACAATTCATAATTACATGCTCTACTGTCTCTTGACTATTGCAGTATTCACATATCCACATGCTTTTTCATTATAAATAAAGTTATATTTAATCCTATATGTCCTAGCCTCATTCTAGACACCACATCTTCTTCTCGCCTTCTTCTGTATGTATTCCTGTTCTTTCCCACTTTTCCTTTCAATACTATACAGGTATCTCCCAGTCTGTTCATTGTCCCATAAAAACTGCCATTTTTCATTCATTTTAGCTTTAATGATACTTTTAACTTCAGCTTTGCTGTTTTTAATATCCATCTAAGACTTCTCTGCTGCTTTCTTCGCACATTTGTCTGCCAATTCATTACCTCCTACACCTATGTGAGCTGGCACCCATATAAATGTAGTACTAATACCAGACTTTAGCAGATTGTTAGCAAGTTGGATTATTTCAAACACGATGTCCTGTCTCAGAGTGAAGATGCTTAAAGTAACACTATGTAGTTTTTCAACCTTCATAATGTATTTCCAAGACCCTAATGGTACATTGACTTAAAATAAGTTAAATGACACGTCTGCCATAGCCTGACGGGGTCTGTATCGCTTTTACTGGCACTATGTAACTTCGGGTTTCGGGTAGGAACCCGACCACAAAAAGAACTACAAAATTTGACTGCTTTACGTCAAGTGCTACAATAGTCATTATTTCGTTTTTCTTCATTTCTGATGTCGCAATACATCATCCTTTCATGAAATCATGTAAAATACTCTACCTTGTCTGTGCACTGTTAAAAATTACCAGCATTTCACAATAATTAACAGTATTATTTTACAGTAACTTGTTGTAATTAAGTTTCCCTGTAATATCACAATGAATACCTGTAAAACCTACAGAATCCTTGGATTTTACAGCATTTAACTCTAATTTTACAGTAAAATCTTGTAATCTAAAACCTGCTGTTATATCACAACAAGGTCTGTAATATCACAGCAACACAGTGAAAAAATAAGGATTTCACAGCATTAAACAGTATTATTACAGTAAAATGTTGTATTGAAATATGCCCTGGGAAGTCACATGACATAACCGACCTGTTTTGAACTGAAGGCTCCGTCGTGTCCATCTTCTATTCCGGGCTGAATCGAGAAGGTAAGCAGCATGCATGTTTGCAGCACTTACACCCATGTTATTTTAATATGATAATAATATTTACTTTCAAATAAACGTTTATCGCATGACACCGTTCACAATTTGTTAGCAAGTGCCCGGATCAAATCGTTCCCGCGCTGGTAATGAATTGAAATTCAAAAAATGCGCCTTCAAGAAGCGTTACGACATGTTTTACGGCCGTGATATCTAACACTCATTGGCTCTCGCCTGCTTCGTCACAGATTGCGACATGTGTATTACATTTGAAATGGAGAAGCGCGCGCGCCTTCAGAGAGCGAACCGAAATCGGATTAAAATTTTCATGGATTAAAGTTAATGACTTACATTCTGATCTGTACCTTATACACAACTAACGTTACTATAATACTGGCAGAGAGGAATGCGACGGCAACGCATCATCATGTGAACGACTTTTGGTAATGTTAACGTTACCGGTTTTGACATTTTCGCAATAAATAAATTATTGTGAAATATATCAGTGTTTCCCCTACCATTATATTGTGGTATTATGGAATAATAGTGTAAAAGAATGCTTGTATTTTGAAGATAAAAGGGGCTGTTCCGGGCTTTGCCCGGAAGTTATGTGCTGATGCCTCTTCCTTTGGCCTGGGAGCAGTCCTGCTCCAGAAGAATGATACCAGGTGGTCACCTGTGGCATATGCGTCCAGGTCAATGACTCCGACAGAGCAGCGCTATGCTCAAGTAGAGAAGGAGGCATTAGCTGCAACGTGGGCTTGTTAAAGGTTCAGCTGTTTTATCCTGGGGAGACCATTTGAGCTGGAAACTGACCATAAGCCGTTGGTGAGTCTGCTGGGCGGGAAGGCTCTGGATGACCTCCCACCAAGAATCCAAAGATTTAGGATGCGACTTATAAGGGACGATTATACAGTCTATCATGTCCCTGGCAAAAGCCTGTGGACAGCCGACACCTTATCTCGTGTTCCCATAAGAACCACAGATGCACACACCGATACAAGCCTACTAGAGGACACCAACATCTATGTAGACTCTGTCATCGGCAACCTTCCTGCCAGTGGAGATTATCTGAGCAGGTTACGCGAGCACCTGAAGGCAGACAGCACATGCTCTGCACTGATGAAGTACTGCACAGACGGCTGGCCTGACAAAAGCCAACTGCGGGGAGAGCTGAGACATTACTGGCCAGAGAGAACAGTGCTGACTGTACATGATGGACTGCTGCTGCGGGGCACAAGGCTTGTCATTCCATCCGCTTTACAAGGTGATGTGCTACTGAGACTACACGAGGGACACCTGGGAGTGACAAAGTGCAGGGGCCTGGCCAAACAGACGGTATGGTGGCCAGGGCTTAGCAGCCAGTTGAATGACATGGTACTAAAATGTAGAACCTGCATTCAAGAGAGAAGGAACATCAAAGAGCCGCTGATGTCGACGGAGATGCCAGACAGGCCGTGGCAAACGGTGGGAGCGGATCTATTCACGCTGAAAGGCAAGACTTACCTACTCGTAGTAGATTACTTCTCAAGGTATGTGGAAATTGCGCTGTTGTCACCCACAAGGTCTACAAATGTGGTGGTGCACCTGAAATCCATGTTTTCTCGTCATGGAATTTGTGAAGTTCTTAGAAGTGACAATGGACCCCAGTTCTCTGGTAGCCATTTTAAAGCCTTTGCAGCAGAGTATGGCTTTGTGCACATTACGAGTAGCCCCAAGTTTCCCCAGAGTAATGGGGAGGCGGAACGCGCAGTACAAACCGTAAAAAACATACTAACAAAGGCATCAGACCCATATCTTGCATTGCTGGCTTACAGAGCAACCCCTCTACAGAATGGCTATAGTCCAGCGGAGCTGTTGATGGGGCGCCGCCCTCGCACTACAGTTCCTGCCCTTCCAACCCTGCTGACTCCAGTCTTGCCTGACTACAACGTGCTAGAGGCTAATGAAAGAGAGAAGAGGGGGAACGACGCAAAATACTTCAACAAGAGACACGGCACGAGAAACCTGGAGCCGCTAGTACCTGGAGAGGATGTGTGGATCACTGATTCACGAGTCCAGGGCACAGTGATATCTACACACAACACCCCTCGCTCGTATATCGTCCAGGTGCCTCAGGGCACGCTGAGGAGGAATCGACATCACTTGGTGCCACTGCAGACTAACAGTGGGGTGGTCGATGGGGATAAGCCACCGAAGGAGGAAAATGCACCAGAGGCACTGGAGCCAACATCACCAGAACCAGCTCCACCAGTGACAATATCTCCCAGCAGAGAGGGCCCAGAGACTGTGCGGACCAGATGTGGGAGAGAGATTAGAAAGCCACAGAGACTTGATTTGTGATTTATTGATTGATTCAAAGAAAGGGATATGTGGTATTATGGAATAATAGTGTAAAAGAATGCTTGTATTTTGAAGATAAAAGGGGCTGATTTTCTTTATAGTGCCCCCCCCCAAAGCTGTAAACCTAGGGGAAACACTGTATATACTTGTCTGTCTGTTATGTTTTTTTTCCCTTCATAATTGTGTTAGCCTACGTAGTTTTAATGAATGGTTATGGGTAGGAGTAGGATTAGTGGCTCAAAATATATTTTAATGCTAACGTTATATTGTTAACGTTAATAAAACTGCCATTTAACTTACCTAACGTTAACGTTACACATCTCTGTCCATTACGTTTTATCCTTTTTATATTCTGTATAAAATGGATGTTTATGTTTTGGGAGTAGGGTTAAGGGATCTTGTTACATTTATCTTTAAAAGTGGAAGTATACAGATATCTTTATGATATGAAAAATATACGTTACGTAAATAGTTAACGTTTTGTAGCTGTAAAAACGTAATAATCTTACGTTTAAATGTTGCAAATACGTCCATATTATACGTTTCAGCATCCATCCAAACGTGTAAAAACGTACGTTTTCTATCTTTGAAAATAACGTATTAATACCAATACCTACGTATTAACAAGGAGACCAGGCTGGACTGAGCTAACTACAGTAAGTTAGTCTCATGTCGTGTTCGACAACGGGAGGATTTTAACACTAGGGTTCCCACTTGTACTGATATGAATGAATAATAATTGTAAAAGTTGTAAATGCACTTTACATTGAGTGAGCAATCTCAAAGTGTTATAGAAAAAAAACTATATATATACACTATCATTTTTGACATACAGCTAAAATTAAATTACAATGATCATAATCTGCATTCAAACTGAAATTCTTATTGTTGAAGATCCGTGATGTTCTGGCCTGCTATGATCCAGACTGACAAGGCTGCCTGCATCCTGCTGCTGCTCCTAATGTTGTACTTCAAAGAGCCGAAAGAGAGTTTGATGCTTGAAGTTGATGTAAGATTTTTTATTCCAATATTTAAAATGAGTGATTACATTATCAACATCTACCTTGCATGATTTACTACCTCTGACCAATGAACAATATCCTTTATCCTAAATCCATGCTATTGTGTGTTAACTGTTACAGCCATGTGCCACTGCTTTTGACGTCAATACTGCAGAACTCCCCAGCATGCCCTGCTTGATCATTCAAGGTAATGTTACTTTGATCTAGTATCGAGATTTATTTTGTTTTCATTCTAGAAATCTACATGACCACAATAAATAATTATAATAAGAATTACATTTGTATAACCCTTTGTATCTTAGTTCTTAGTTCACACAAAAATGAAAACTCTGTCAGTAATTACTCTCCCTCATGTTGTTCCAACCCGTAAGACCTTTGTTCATCTTCGGAACACAAATTAAGATATAATCCTGATTATATCTCAAGGCCAACAGAGATGGAAATGAATACTTGAATAAAGTCGTTATTTTTGTTTATTTTTTGCGCTCAAAAAGTATTCTCGTCGCTTGATAAACTTAAGATTGAGCCATTGTAGTCACTTGGACTATTTTAACGATGTCTTTAACAAATTTTCAGAGATGGCAAGTTTCAATCCCTCAGAAGCCTATGGAGGAGTGACCCAGCTCTCAGATTTAATCACAAATATCTTCATTTGTGTTCCGAAGATGAACGAAGGTCTTACGGGGTTGAACAACATGAGGGAGAGTAATTACTGACAGAGTTTACATTTTGGGGTGAACTAACCCTTTAAGCAGATCGCAAAGTGCTCATAACAAATAATGTTGTATCTGTTCATTTCAGGTGACATGATGAAGCCCTCTGGATGGCTTATATCCATCGAGGGACATGTCGTGATAGGCCCACACCCTTTCTTTTTACACGGAGTACCTGCTTTCTTCAGCTGCTATTACGTCTTTAACTTTGAGTATCCTGCCGCTGGATTGTCGATGCTGGAGTTCATTCGAAGGTATTTTATAAAGATCACATTTAATCTTGTAATTCACATTATAGTACAGGCTTCCAACTCAATGATTGTCTTGAGGCCTAAAATGCTGACAAACGAGGTACCTGAGGCTAGCCTGGTGAGACCATCCTGATCTCGCGAACTCGTTCAATTTTGCTCTGCAGATCAGTCTGGTTTTGTCCAATCTGTCCAATTTGTCCAACCTGTCCAATCACAGCTATTTATTTTGATTTAGGGCAGGCTATGTGATGATTTCGAAACGTCTATTGCGAAATGTGAATGTATTGAATGTAGTAGATGAAATTTTCTTTAAAATCAGAACAAAATGCTCTCAGGCCATTCATTGAAAAGGATGTGTTTGTCATACTTTCAACAGGGTTTGGTTTTAATTTACCAACTGGCCAATTGTGTGAAGATGCATTTCAGTGGCGGCGCAGGTTGATATGGCCTCTCATAGTGGAAAATCAACCACTTTGCCTCAGGTTTGCCTCACTTTGCCTAACCTGAGGCACCTTGGCTAAAAATGGCTAAAAAACCATATGGTGAGTAAGATCTAAAAAGTTTGGATTATAAATCTATTAGGGTTTGATGTGGGGAAAATGCACAGCAAAAAGCACACCTTGATAAATGCTGTCTGCAATACATACTGTAAGTCTATTTAAAACTGAAACTATCTTTGCTTATTAACAGGTGCTTCCTGGGCATCAATCCTGAAAGAGGCTCAAAGACCAAGAAGCGGACAACAATGGACCCTCATGTGAGCACCCTTTTGAGGAAACTTATTGACTTTGAGTGGGCATCATAGTTTTTTTTTTTGCAGCGGTAGTTGTCAGGCTCAGTTTTGAGTAGCATTGTTCTTTTTGTAATTTTTCAAGACAACTTTGCACTACAAGATTTTTACACAATGCTGTTGCGTGTGGACTCATTATAATGTTTGAGACTGAGAGGAGCGCCTGACCCCTTACAACATTCCTTCATCGCTCTCTCCATTGCTCTCCATTGCTCTCTTATCTTGCCATGAAGGCCTCATTCCCATCCTGTCCATTACTGTTATTGTGACACAGCTAGTTGAATAGATGAATTGTGAGACAGGTAGTTGAATTGCAAGTTTGCACAATTTCTCTGCATTTTCTGCATTTTAAGATGACTTTTATGACTAGTAGAAAGTTGAATTTCTTGAACTCTTGAAGTTCTTGGCATCTGCTGTACATTGAAAAATATTTAGTTGTTAATAAATATGCCATTGGGCTTTACCTCAGAGTTGTTTGTTGGGGGGAGGGGGTTAATTGTACAATGATTGTAAATTTACAGTAAATGGAAGCTTCATCTGCATTACTTTTACAATAAGTTATTGGACAATTTTAGCATGACATACACAGTATACATAGTAAATTCACAGTAAATTATTGTCAACTTGTACATTACTTTCACAGTACACACTGTAAAAGTACAGGGCCTTGTTGTAATGATGTACAGCAAAATATTGTAATTCCCCAGTAATATACTGTAATATCACAGTAATTGCTTTGTCATTGAAGCTGTGAAGTTACAGTATACAGTTGTGTTTTTACAAAAATGCATTGTAATATCACAGATATAAAATTACAGTAAATTACTGTGAGTATATTTCACAGTATATTGCTGTAATCCTTACTGTGAAAGTCATGCAAAATGTATCCAATTATTTACTGTAAATTCACAACGAAAATTTTTACAGTGTGGACATCGTTCATTCTAAAGCCGGTGCTGGATAAACAGCGAGCGTGCGACGGTAGGCTAAATTATTTACGACAGCGGTAATGGACAATTTCGTTTCCAACCAGTAGAGCGACCGAAGAGAAAAAGTTACTTGGTGTTACTTTAAGACTTATCAATGCTGAACTAGAGTCTGAAACGATCAGTTTGCTTAGGTTTATTGCTCTCTACCCACATCATTGCCATCCATATTGCAATCATTTCTGCTGTATATAGCGATTGAGTTGTTTACATAAGAATTTAAACTTGAAATGTTAGGAATAATGTTATGTATAATGAATAATGAATAGTGCGGATAATGTCATGAGCTTTACAAATGTTTCACAATCAAAGACATTAAACATCTGAAATTCAAATTTATACAAACTTTATTCCTTTAATGTTTTATTTACAAGAGAAATATAAAGTGGCAACAAAAAATAATACTAATTTGACATTGCCATTGTGGACCTAAATCATAAGTTGGTGGTTTGAACAGCAAGCAAATATAAATCACATTAATTTCTTCCCAGACTTCTTGATTCCACCTCAAGCTATGGAAAGAAAACAAAGGAGAAATGTTTGTTGACAAAAGCTTTATAGAAAGATATTCTATATTAGATGATAAACAGCATTTAAATGACATATTAAAGAATGACGGGTATGTGTCTCTTACTTAAAGGTCCTTCCGAGCAGCCTTGGCTTTCAATTATTTCATTGCTTTTGGTTTCTGTTTGAAGGCTATGTCCTTCTGTAGTTTGTAAATAAAACAAGGAATGGGTGCAATTCAACAAGTCATAAATGTACAAACCTTTAGAACAATCAAACTGTGACTGGTAGGTCAAATTCGGATTACTCTAGCTAATCTGTCCACAAAAATGTTTAATAAATAAATAAATATAGAATTGATCAATTCTGACCCTACCATCTGAATGTTGCTGCAGAAATTGAGACTCCTCAGACAATGTTTTCCCCTCAGAAACAACATTTCCCACATCTTTTATTGCACTATTTCGCTGCGCCCGTCCGAATTTTTTACTGTAGCCCATTTGCTTCAAAGTTCTCCGTGTTGTGCGTTCAGAGATGCTCTTTTGCACACCTTGGTTGTAACGTGTGGTTATTTGAGTAACTGTTGCCTTTCTGTCAGCTTGAACCAGTCTGGCCATTTTCCTCTGACCTCTGGGATCAACCAGGCATTTTCTCCCACAGGACTGACGCTCACTGGATATTTTCTCTTTTTCGGACCATTCTCTGTAAACCCTAGAGATGGTTGTGCGTGAAAATCCCAGTAAATCAGCAGTCTCTGAAACACTCTTACCAGCCCGTCTGGCACCTACAACCATACCACGTTCAAAGTTACTTAAATCCCCGATTTTGCCCATTTTCGTCCGCTCACCGTGTTCATGCGCGCGGCTCCTGTATTGCGCGGGTGCGCGCAGACTCTCCCAGGCTCTGATTGGTTAAAAGGCAAGATCGACGTAATACGTAATGTTAAGATCCTCAGCTATCATTGGTTCGTGCGTCGTCAGGTTTTGCCGATCTTCGCCGAGTTTTGCAGAACTTACTCATGACGTTACTGTATTCATGAGGCAAATTTGTATTCAAGGGACACAATGGTCTCATTTTTTGAAGCAAACATCCTAAAATAAAAGTCTATGTATCATCTTGGCTAATTTTAGCTCAGAGATAAGCTAATCAGAGCTGAAACTTAATGTTTCTCCTAATTTGTTAAATATCAATTTCAAAATGAATTCAGTAGCTATATTTGATCTGTTGTATAATGTCAACATAAACTTCATAACCATGATCTTGATAATGAAAGCTTTTGTTTCATATATGGGTTGCTATGTTCATCAAACATGAACGATATTGGAAAAAATGACATTAATAATCATACATAATTTTGTATATTCATTGTCGTTACAGGAATTTAATAATTCAAATGCTGCTAGATGTAAAATACAATTTTTAAAATGATGCTTTTGTGTGTGTGAAAAGTAAAGATAAACTTTGTAATGATAAAACAATTGACTTTCAATGTTTCATCAGGACTCTGAAATATTTTTCTTAATTACATAATCCCGGACCCAGTACCAGGTTAACGAACTTAATCACACTTAACATAAAGACATGGGTTATTGCTGTGGATTTAAATAAACAAAGTTTTTAATTTTTTGAGGACTGGTTTAGTAGGTTCCTAAAAGAGATTTAATGTCTTCACAGGCACTGAAAGTGAGTGACCACTATCCAGTAGAGGTGGAACTGAAGAATAAACATAACAGACACAATACATCAGCAAAATAACTCAAACTACATAATGAAAAGAAACAATAACAAAAGACGTGTGAGTTTAGGTTAATCAAAGAGGATGGGACATTGGGAGACATGAAAAGTGTGCCTGGAGAGCTGAATATAAAGATGGATAAGCTTGAACAAACACTACAGCAATTGAGTTTTTTGAGAATTTAAACTTGAAATGTTAGGATATTGTATAATTGTTTTGTAATGAGCTTTGAATATGTTTAAAAAAAATCAAAGTCATTAAAATCTGAAATTTACATACATCACAAACTTTATTCCTTTACATGAGAAATATAAAGCAACTAAAAAAATCATTTGACATCGCTATTGTGAACTTAAATCATAAGTTGATGGTTTGAACAGCAAGCAAATATACACTGAAACATTCATTTCTTCCCGGACTTCTTGATTCCACCTCCAGCTGCGGACAGAAAACAAAGGAGAAACTTTGTTAACAAAAGAAACAACTCAAAAGCTTTAAAGAAAATTGTTCTACATTACATTAATAAACAAAACAAGTAAATAAGAACTAATGACAGGTGGCTCTATGTGTCTCTTACTTAAAGGTCCTTTTCCAGCAGCCTTGGCTTTCAATTGCTCCATTGCTTTCTGATCCTCTTTCTGTTTCTGTTTGAAAGCCGCATCCTCCTGTAGTTTGTAAATAAAACATGGGATGAATGTGTGCAATTCAACGGGTCAAGAAAATGTACAAACCATTTTTTCAAAACGTTCAAACTTTGACTGGTAAATAAAGGTCTGTAGACTACAAAAGTCTTAGATTGCACATATGTAGGTCAGAGAAATCACATTTGAATGCTTGTGTCTGTGGTAATGTGGACTAGTGTGGCTACAGTGCCAGAGTTAAAGGGATAGTTCACTTTGAAATTAATTTTTGATATGTTTTAGCTTACCTCAAGGGCATCCAAGATGTAGGTGTCTTTGTTTCCACAGTATTTTCAATTTTGATATTTTTAGGTCAAACCGTTCTTCCCTGTCAGTCATATAATGCAGGTCTATGGTCACCCCCTCAAAGAGCATGGTGATCTGAGGTCGCGAGCGCTTCGGTCTTTTCCGGAAAGCCCCGGAAGTGATCTCTCGCGCGTGTACGTCACTCATTGTTTACACAGAACAGAGATTGTAGGTAAGACAGCTAATTAAAAGGGTACTAATTTGCGCTTACCCGGTATGTTTAAACCGTCGTAAAAGAAAACAATAAAATAAATAAATAAAACAATTTTATGAGTGACGTACACGCGCGAGAGATCACTTCCGGCGCTTTCCGGAAAAGACCGAAGAGCCCGCGACCTCAGATCACTTGGATGTGGCTGTGTTTACAAGAGGTAAAAACGATATAAATACTGTTCGTTTTCTCACACAAACCGCTCGTTTCGTGTCTTATGCTACGTTCACACCGGACGCGAATAGCGCGTCAAATTCGCGCCTATCGCGTCTAGTTATACGCTTGACCACTTTGAATCCATTCGCGCGTCAAGAGTCGAAACCCTTTGGTGGCCATCTTTATGTTGATCGAGCATTCGTCGAGAGTCACCGCTCTGTATTTGCTCTAAATACAGCATATATTCTGAATACGAGAGCAGAACGGCGGTGTAGGGGTAATCGTCGTCGTATTTGTGTCCACCAGGCGAACCCAGTGTGGCGAGTTTCACCATTTGCTCGCTCCAGTAGCTGCGCCTGGATGACGGCCGCTGTCAGCGGTACTTCCGCCTGTCCCGCGCCCAGCTTGATGTCCTGTTGTCCCGCATCGGAGCGAGGATCACCCTCGCTCTCATCCACCTAATCTGTCATTTATATTTGTTTTGATGATAAATGGAGCCAGCATGCAAAAGTGATTAATCTGTCCTGTGATTTTTTTCTCTCTCTCTCACACATCACTGTCCAGACCCTATGGTCCAGACACAAACTTATATGTTGGTTGTCTTTACATTATAATAATATTTCATATAATCTAGATATGGAATAAATAGCATTCAATATAAAATGAATATGTCTAATAGGCCTATATTGAAATCAAGTTTTATGTGATAAAATATTTGCTTTGTTGTGCATTAGAACTACATTAGAACCACTGTCATATTACAAAATAATTTATTGAAGCATCCAGATACTTAACCACGTGACAGCAGCAAGCAGCTAGGCTCCTGATTGGTTAACGCGGCGCGAATTGACGCAGAAGTTCAGATTTTTCAACTCGGGCGGCAGACGCGAATTCGTGTCAAACGCCTGAATGCACCATACGCGCGTAAAGCCTGGTTTATACTCTACGCGTCTTGAACGACTTCAAGCCGAATCTGGCCGAACTGGTACGTCTGTACCAGTCCAGCATGTTTATGGTCCTTCTATACACAGATACATTTGCATTGATGGGCGACCATAAAAGCCTCTCATTTTGTGAATAGGAACACATTTGCATTAAGCACCCAGTTTGCACTTGTCTAAAGTAATGGTTACATTTACAAAATAAGCATACAATAACAGAAGTAAGCCCTGCTGATGAAATTAAAGTTTAAACACTCTTCAATAAGGCTTCAGTTGTTTAGTTTACATGCAGTGAAAGTAGGCTTCAATAAACCTACTGCATTTATTACTCTTTTATGAATCAGCAATTAATAAACTACTAATAAACGGCAAACTACTTCTTCACTGCTGATTCCTGGTGGTTTAGAGGAGAATTACTCCGAGTCGCCCCCTGTCGTTTCACAGAATAGCACAACGGCGAGCGCGTCAAGTATAAACGCCTTGTCCGTTTGGAGAGGGGCGCGCGCAGTTAGCGGAGACTCGCG
This sequence comes from Chrosomus eos, assembly GCA_036326025.1. Classification (NCBI taxonomy): domain Eukaryota; kingdom Metazoa; phylum Chordata; class Actinopteri; order Cypriniformes; family Leuciscidae; genus Chrosomus; species Chrosomus eos. The sequence continues at coordinate 3,156,582 of CM070838.1, read as the reverse complement.
CTCGAGCGGACGCGTCGAGTATAAACAAGGCTTATGGCCAATTTATACTTCTGCGTCGAGTGTACGCCGTAGTGTAGGGCGTAGGCTACGCACATAGGCGATGCCATCGTGAGCATTTATACTTCTGCGTTTAGGTCTGCGTTGCTCTGCAGTACAGCGCCGAAACACTAGTTGGCAGCGGAGGGTTTTAATGTTCCACTGTGTTTAGATTCCGCGCGGTTCCTAGAGAAGAAGAAGATTCCTCACGACTGTTTGGAGTTTAGGCTACTACAAGCAATGGCGATTGAAAGAGAGCGGATCACATTGGAGTTGGAGCTTATCGAGGTGGAAAAGGAGTAAGTTTTTAGTTTTTTTAACAGTTTCGCTGTACTTAGAATTTAAAAATGGCGGGCGGTGCAGAAAAACACGCCGGAAATGCGTAGGAGGAAACGCGATGCTACCAAGCCGACCAATCACAGATCTTGCGGTCCGCGTCGCCACGACGCGTAGTTACATTTTTGAGGAGGTGCGCGTCAGGTTACGGCGAAGGGTACTGCGAAGGGCACGCGTCTGTGCGTATGCTACGCCGTACCTACCGCACGCACCAAACGCAGAAGTATAAATTGGCCTTTAACGCGCCAGACGCTCAATTCGCGCGAACTTGACGCGCGAATGAAGGCCAATTTATACTTCTGCGTCGAGTGTACGCCGTAGTGTAGGGCGTAGGCTACGCACGTAGGCGATGCCATCGTGAGCATTTATACTTCTGCGTTTAGGTCTGCGTTGCTCTGCAGTACAGCGCCGAAACACTAGTTGACAGCGGAGGGTTTTAATGTTCCACTGTGTTTAGATTCCGCGCGGTTCCTAGAGAAGAAGAAGATTCCTCGCGACTGTTTTGAGTTTAGGCTACTACAAGCAATGGCGATTGAAAGAGAGCGGATCACATTGGAGTTGGAGCTTATCGAGGTGGAAAAGCAGTAAGTTTTTAGTTTTTTTAACAGTTTCGCTGTACTTAGAATTTAAAAATGGCGGGCGGTGCAGAAAAACACGCCGGAAATGCGTAGGAGGAAACGCGATGCTACCAAGCCGACCAATCACAGATCTTGCGGTCCGCGTCGCCGCGACGCGTAGTTACATTTTTGAGGAGGTGCGCGTCAGGTTCGGCGAAGGGTACTGCGAAGGGCACGCGTCTGTGCGTATGCTACGCCGTACCTACCGCGCGCACCCGACGCAGAAGTATAAATTGGCCTTGAGGAGGTGCGCGTCAGGTTACGGCGAAGGGTACTGCGAAGGGCACGCGTCTGTGCGTATGCTACGCCGTACCTACCGCGCGCACCCGACGCAGAAGTATAAATTGGCCTTGAGGCGTATTCGCGTCTACCGCGCCACGCTCTACGCCTCATTCGCGCCGCAGGAATTTTTTACGCGCGTAAAGCCTTGTTTATACTCGACGCGTCCACAAGAGTACGAGTCTCCGCAGACTGCGCGCGCGTCTCCCCAAACGGACGAGGCGTTTATACTCGACGCGCTCGCCGTTGTACTATTCTGTGAAACGACAGGGGGCGACTCGAGTAAATCACCTCTAAACCAGCAGGAATCAACCATGAGAAGAAGAAAGGTCCACACGTGACAATGTTTATTTTAGTACACCAATACCACACTACAAAAAGAATCGTGTAAAACCCAGTAAACCCTGAGATTATTAGGTAATGACAATAAAACAAAATATATGGATATGAGAATGTGTATACAATATAACTAAATTAACAATATCTAACATTTTCTAATTTCACTAAAAATTTCATTAAGTTTCGTGAACATTTTTATTAAACATGGACCTTTATGTTCAATAAAATACTTTTAAGCTATTGAATGCTCATTTTTTAAATGTAATAAACTTATAGACGTGCAAACTGGGTGCCGGTGTAGTGAGAAGTTCGAGCTCGGCCAGATTCGGCTCGAAGTCGTTCATCTTCGGATGCGGCGCCGCGCGCGTTGTTACAAAATCTGCCGTGCACACCGCCAGGCGAAATGGGCCCTTGCGCACCCAACGCGCGCGACCGCCCACACCGCGATGATGTCATTTTTGCCGCGCGCGCTTCGCGCTCTTGCGGACGCGTCGAGTATAAACCAGGCTTTAGGCCATCAATGTGTACTTACATTTACGAGTCATTAAATCATGTTTAATTTGGACTTCTCTGAGTATGCTCTTTGAGGTGTACCCCATAGACCTGCATTATATGACTGACAGACAAGAACGATTTGACCTAAAAATATCAAAATTGAAAATACTGTGGAAACCAAGACACCTACATCTTGGATGCCCTTGAGGTAAGCTAAAACATATCAAAAATTAATTTCAAAGTGAACTATCCCTTTAACAGAGCTGTCTGTAGTCATTACTTTACTCTAAAGAAAGCTGATCTGTCCAGTTCACACACCATAATCTCAGTGTTTATGTATAAACACTTGAACTGAAACCTCTGTACGCCTGAACTTACATCATCCAAATCCTTCGACTGCTTCTTAGGAGCCTTGAGGGGTTTCTTTTTACCTCCTGCATAAAGAATAAATCGTTTAGGTATTTGAAACCATATGTGACCCTGGATCACAAAACCAGTCTTAAGTAGCACGGGTATATTTGTGGGAATAGCCAACAATACATTGTATGGGTCAAAATTATCAATTTTTCTTTTATGCCAAAAATCATTAGGATATTAAGTAAAGATCATGTTCCATGAAGATATTTTGTAAATTTCCTACCGTAAATGTATAAAACATTTGTTTTTGTGAGTGAATGCAGCACAATCGCAAACATAAATGCACAACTTTAAAGGCGATTTTCTCAATGTTTCAATTTTTTTGCACCCTCAGATTCCATATTTTCAAATAGTTGTATCTCGGCCAAATATTGTCCTATCCTAACAAACCATACATCAATGGAAAGCTTATTTATTTAGCTTCAGTGTGGTGTATACATCTCAATTTCAAAAAAATTACCCATAAGACTGGTTTTGTCATCCAGGGTCACATATAATAACATGATCAAAATAAACTCAAATATTGAAAATATTAACTATACATTGTAATAAGAAATATAAATGTATAACAATAAAAGAAAGGCCCAATATCGACTTTAAACTGATTAAAATGGAGTGACATGTTTTAATACAGCTAACCCTAACGCAGATAGCATCGTGTACAAAAAAGGAAAAAACACAAAAAAAATCGACATGTTTACAGTCTATACAGACCTCGCAAGATCGAAAAATAGCGTTTTATTACCTATGACGTTTTACACAATCAAACTGTCATGTTTAGGGGTTTTATTTATATTAATCTTACCTTCTCTTCCAGACATGTTGCTCAGTCTCAGATTATTTAGCTAATGCTTTTTTTCCGCGCTGTCAGGACCCCAGCTGTTACCCGGATGTAGTACGCCCGTCTTGTGCCTGAGAGAGAAAAGAGTCTGATTCAATTCGGCGAATCAGTTCGTTCAGGTTGAACCGTTTGGGTCGTAGTGTTTCCAGAAGATTAGATGTTGCGTTGTTTATAAACCCAACATGTCAGCCTCACAGTTGTGATGCCAAACGAACTTCTTATAATATGTTTGGTTTAAATAGCTTGATAATGCAATCGTGACTTACAAACTTTGAGAATCGGTTTAACTGGATCATTAACAAATGAACCTGTTCAAAAGAACACCAGCCACTGCCTGAAAGAAATGCGCTCATGCAGCAAGATGACATTTCAGGAAATTTGACAGGTATTTTATAGACTATACAGTCTCCTGTAAACATGAGAAAATAGCGACCTGAGCTGAAACGAGACGAAACGGAGAATCGCTGGTGCGTTTTGTTGGTTTAATCCTGAAACGAATTCAGTTAGAACTGTAAACATTATTTACCGACACTATTCATTCACTAACTCGAAAAAGTAAATATAATGTATGTATAAAACAGCGTCATATTTACAAATACTTATTTTTGCTGTGTATTTAACTTTTGAATCACCAACATAGAAACATATTGTTTATATGTTGTGTTACTGACCTTAGGACTTTATACAAGTTAGAAGCTCTTTCAAAAATACTTGAAATCCGAATCAAATTTCTCAATCGTATTTATCATTTTTAACCTGCCTGTGGTATTTGCTCCCAATATAGTGTGTTTTTGTTTCATCCATTCTTGTAGCCAAGGGCAAATGCAAATTAAGTTAATTTTTCAGCTAGAAAACAACATTATTCTTATTTTAAAGGATACACCTTGTGGATCATCTCATGAAGTCAATGTATTTTTTTTGCAGGTTCTATATTTGACGTGTGGAATATTCCACATATGAGGCTCTTCGATGAGGTTCAGAGGGAAAACTGTATTTTCGAGTAGCTACGTCTCCACATGTCTCTACCGACACCAGCTGTCTGTCCCGGTCCAGTGGAACCTCCACAGAACTTATTGCACACAGCAACAAACCCCGAAAGATGAGCCGAATAAAATGACGTCTGTGAAAGAGCGCACAGCATCTGCGTTGACGTACGCCGGAGATCTGGGGAAACAATGGGGCCGAAATTTGGTGAAAACCACTACAGTGACCGTCAACTACTGGTGGGAGCGCTATGAAGAGTTTGTCGGGCTTAATGAAGTCCGAAATGCTCAGTCTAATGTCACAGAGGTAAAGTTTGACAAATGACCCCCAAAAAGATGCACTTTTTCACTCATGGATTCATTAATATATCAATATAATGTGATGTTTGTATTGCTATCAGGCTGAAAAGGCCTTCATGATCGCCAGAGGAATCGTCAGAGAAGCTCACACCAGCCTGGAGGCTCTACAAGTTCGGCTGAAGGAAGTGCGGGACCGTTTGGACCGCGTGTCTCGTGAAGAGGCACATTATTTAGAGTTAGCCACACTCGAACACAAGCTACTGCAGGTGAGGTGACCTAGTACAGTACCGCATTCATTTCTTTAAAAAATGGTGTTGAAAGAAGTCTCTTCTGCTCACCAGGGCTGCATTTATTTGATCAAAAATACAGAAAAAAAAATCTAAATTGTGAAATATTATTCTAATTTAAAATTATGGTTTTCTATTTTAATATACTTTAAAATAAATTTATTTCTGTGATGCAAAGCTGAATTTTCAGCATCATTACTTCAGTCTTCAGTGTCACATGATCCTACAAAAAACATTATTATATGCTGATTTATTATCAATGTTTGAAAACAGTTGTGCTGCTTAATATTCTTTTATAACCTCTGATACTTTTTTCAGGATTCTTTGATGAAGAAAAAGTAAAAAAAGAAAAGTATTTATTTTAAATATAATGATTTTTTAACAATATACAGTACTGTTCAAAAGTGTGGGTCAGTAATTAATACTTTTATTCAGCAAGGATGTGTTAAATTGAAAGAAAAGTGATATTAAAGATTTACATTGTTAGAAAAGATTTCTTTTTTGAATAAATGCTGTTTTTAACTTTTTATTCTTCAAAGAAAATCCTGAAAAAAGTATCACAGGTTCCAAAACAATAGTATCAAATCATCATATTAGAACAATTTCTGAAGGATCATGTGACACCGAAGACTGGAGTAATGATGCTGAAAATCACAGAAAAATTGCATCACAGCTTTGCATCACAGAAAAAAATCAATTTTAAAGTTTATTAAAATAGAAAACAAATAATTTAAATTGGAATAATATTTCACAATATTACTCTTTTTTTCTGTATTTTTAATCAAATAAATGCAGGCTTGATTAGCAGAAAAGATTTCTTTCAAAAACATAAAAAATAGTAACGTTTACAAACTTTTGATGGGTACTGTACATATATAAATTGCACCATCGTACCTTCCCTTTAAATAACATTTTCATCATTTACAGGAAGAACGGCGCTTCAGAACGGCATATGAGAACGCAGAAGAAGGCGAGCGAGAGAAGTTTGCGCTCTTCTCGGCTGCGGTGCGAGCAAGCCACGAAAAAGAAAGGACCAGGGCCGAACGTACCAAAAACTGGTCCGTGATTGGTTCAGTATTGGGCGCCGTCATTGGGGTGATGGGCTCCACTTATATAAACCGGGTGCGTTTGCAGGAACTCAAGAGCTTGTTGCTGGAGGCCCAGAAGGGACCGGTGAGTCTTCAGGAAGCGATTAAGGTCCAGGCCAGCATGCATAAACTGCAACAAGACGAACTCAGCAACCTCATCGACTCCCTCAGGGTAAATGTGAAAGGAGGCGTAGAAGATACGAAAACAGTCAAGCAAGCATTCGTCCCGCCAGCGACTGCCATCGTCCCAACCTCCGCATCCAGTGCCTCAGAAGAAGCCATTCAAGAGATTCTCCAGCACAGCCAGCGAGCCCAAGGGCTCATGGAAAGCCTGAAGCCACAGCTGGAGCAGCTGGAGGAGAGCGTCGGGAAGGTCGGGATGGAGATGCAAGTGGTGAAGACGACCCTGCAGTCCCGGCCCTTGGAGAGGCCGGTCATTCAAACACGAGACACTCAGCTGTTTGTGTGCGACACAGAGATAGTCGTTCAAGGCCTCGGTCAAACTGAGAAAAGACTGGAGGCGCACATCAACAAAACGAGTCTGTACAATACAGTCCTGACCTGTGCCGCGTTTGCTGTGACTGTGCCAGTTCTGTACATTATGATGAGAGGTACTTGAAAAGTGTGCAGGAAATGTGCAGGCACTTTAGGGGCCAATACACTATGATAATAATGTAACTAAAGAGTACAATTGTTGCTCACGGTTGTGAAAGATTAAATATTGTCAATACTAAGAATCAATGTTTTATGTTCATTTCTTTGTTATACTTTCTTAAAGCTACACTGTGTGATTTTTACCCCAATCTAGCGGTGAAAAGGTATATGACCATCCAGTGAATATTAGTTTCTGTTCCTCTCAATTCCGATTTCGTTTTAACTCCTAAGGTGGCCAATATAGTCCAAGATTAACATGGCTTCCAGTTCGTCCTCGTCCTTCAAGTGATACGCGAAAGGCGAAGCTTGAATTATCGGTATGTCCCTCTTTGGCTAATGTACTTTCAAGATGGAGGGGCAACATGGCGACCGACATTAGAACCCCTTACCCGTATGTATTTTCAATGGCATATTATACACTCACGAGAATACTTTATTACTTGAACGAAGTAAATATACATTAATGAGCACATATATTTTTGAAAGAACTAAGTGTTTTTAGCTAAGAATAAACTAAAAAAGTCACACAGTGTAGCTTTAATGCTACATTGGTGGTGGTTGAGGAGATTCCCCCTTCTTGTAAAGCACTGTGAGTGCTGAGAAAAGCGCTATGTAAATGTAATGAATTACTTATTATTACAATGCTATACTTCAGAATGTGCTTAATTTTGAAAAGTCCTTTTCACAAAGAAACACCAATCACATTTTCTTTTTTAAACTGAAAAAATCTAGTTAGTTTTATTGTAAACTTGTAAATTATGGACTAAAATGTATAAACTGTGGACTAAAAGTAACAGAGGCTCTTGTGTGTCTCGTCACTGTAGATCTAATTGCTTATTTTTAAGCAAAATGTGATCGACGTTCACTGTGACAATGTGCTTTGTCTAGCTTTATTTTTCTAACATCCTAACATGTCCGTCCCTTTTCACGCGTCGAACCAATGAGCGTTCAGATCAGAGTGACGCAGTTCCAAACAGACCAATCACAGTGCTCTGACTCTCTTCCTCAATTCATATTCATAAGCGTTTCTCGCGCGCTTAGTAGTCACGTGGCTAATTTCGCGCGAAAAGTCAGTCTTGCCGGGAAAAACTAGTCTACAGTCGAGCTGCTGTTTAAGACGGACGTGAGAACATGGCGGTGAGTGTGTTTTGTATATTATCTATTTATATGTAAACAAATCATTTAAGTCATAGTTTTAATGTGTTTTAAAGTATTTGATGTTTGCAAACGTGTCCGTGATTATGTGTAAAATGTAGGGCACATAAAAGTATTATTTAGTAGGTCGATAAAGCAAAGTAATGATCTAGATTCAACAATAAACTCAATATAATATACACACTTGAACAAATATGCGTTTACATTTTCACCAAAAGTAATTTTAATTCGATGTATTTTTGTTGTTGTTATAACTGTCAAATCGTTTAACTTAGGCCTGTTTAAAAGTCGACCAAAATGATGCACATAAAAAAAAAAAAAAAAAAAACATTTCTTGTTTTTAACTGAAAAGCTCCTGGACTAACATGTTGAATATTTTAAGCTTTTGTGCTGTAAAGGGTTAAACCAGTCTAAAAAAAGGTCCCACGTGGGTTATACTAGTTTCTTTGTGTAACTGTTGTGGTTTCAAGTGAGTGACTGTTCTTGAGTAGGCTAGTATGATATCAGAGCATCAGTTTTTTAAAGTGTTGTTTGATTGACAGGTCTGTTTTTCTGCAGTAATGATGATATGAGTTTCAGTATTAATACCTCAGCCTGATCAATTTACACGTGTGCATTTTCAGTCACTTTCAGTCTGTCCTTTGACATCCAATTCTAGTGGAAAGATTTTTCTTTTATAACACTGACATTTTTTTGCTTCAAAACAGGATTCCTCAGAGTCGTTTCAGATGGCCACCAGCCCCACTCGTGGCTCCCGGCGGGGTGACCTGACCTCCAGCCCCGGCAGAGACCTGCCTCCGTTTGAGGACGAGTCCGAGGGGATTCTGGGAGAAAACATTATCAATGAGGACGACGGAGATGGAGAGGAGCTGATCGGAGATGGGATGGAGAGGTGAGAGATAATCTTTGTGGTGGTTTGCAGATGAACAGGGGGATTTGTTAGGGAGGAACCTCATGAAACGTCTCAAGAACATGTTCAGGCCATGTATCATGCCAAAATAATAATAAAAATTGTGCTTAAAAGAATTTTAAATGCCGATGCAGTCATATGAAAGTCTAAAAAGTTACTATTTTATCAATAGATATTTTTCTATTAACATATTTGGATGTTTTTTGTTTAGTTGAACCCCATGTAGATAGCCTTGCTGCTGACATGGCATTAAAAAAAAAAGTAAATTTTGGGATATTGCATTATTCAAAAAGAAGACTTGCGCATAAACTACAAAAAAGTAAATCTCATTGCGCACAGTTTTAGTCATTCTGAAATGCTGAGCCGATGTCTGTCATTTAAAATGAATTGGTATAATTATCTCCCAGAATCGTCTCACACGATTCCGTTCTCAAACATCAGGCGTCTGAACACAAGATAGCACAACAGCATTTGTTACTGCGTTTTGCCTGCAAGCTCTGAGGAGCAAGTCATTTATTATACAGGGAAAAAAAGAGCCACAGGTTTCAGAAAACCATTTTTATTATAGATACTCTGCGAGTTTACCAGGAAATTGCAATTTTGTTCTCTTGAATAATACATTGGAATTGGCAGGAATATTTTATGTGATGCTCCACTTTTCGCAGCTTTGCATGAAAACAAGTTCGCTTTGAATGAAAGCATCTGCTAAATGAATGTAACGTTAGCTAACGAGTGTATTTTTCACAGAGACTATCGTGCCATCCCAGAACTGGACCGTTATGAAGTGGAAGGTCTGGATGAGGATGAAGATCTCAGTGAACTCTCACCCGGAGCTCGGGCAGAAGCAGAAGCGGCCATGAGACGGCGGGACAGGGAACAGGGCCTTGGCATGGGCCGCATCGGGCGCGGACTCCTCTACGGTGGGCACTTTAGTCATTGCTAAATAATACTTAACTGTTAATTAGTTAATGTAGGGCTGCACACTTAATTGAAATAAAACCAAAATTGGTATATGGCTTAGTGCGATTTATCAAATCATGAGTGAAGCGTGGCACTGTGTTCATTTACACGTGTGCAGCTCATGATCCAGCGGCTCGATTCACAGTAAACGCTGGGCAACATGAACTCCATCTCTGTGTTTACTCTGAGTTTAAGTCTCGTTCTTGTGCGTTTGAAAACACAACATGCACAAACAATCTTCTCAATCTTTTGAAAAGTGCTTTTAAGTAAAAATAAGAGTCACGAACCCTTCACCATACCTAGAGATTGGCATGGTTTTATTTCAGTTAGCCTAATAGCTGGTTTGATTTGCATTTAGAGATGATCTTATGGAAAGTTCCCCAAGCCAATCTCTAGGTATGGTGAAGGGTGTGTGATGATTATTTTAATTCCAAAGGGAACTTTATCAGGATGCCTATTATCCTGGATCCATGAAATAACTGGCCTTTAAAAATAAAAATCTGCCTGCCTCTATATGGGAATTTAACATAGGGGGGCACTGACTTATGCACCCTGTATTTTAAGGAAGAACATTTATTTATTTACGATACATTATTCATTCAAAAAGAAAATTGGTGTCCTTAAAGGTTGGATTTTTCCTCATTTTTTAAATTAAGGCATTAAGATCAATTTCCAAAATATGATTGTTTTATTCCTCTTTTTAGTCAACTTAAGCATAGGTGTGTTCACTTATGCTAAGCACTGCATGCATGTGTATATATATATATATTAGGGGTGTCACGATTCTCCAAATCCTCGATTCGATTACATTTTCGATTCTAAGGTCACGGTTCGATTCGATTCTCGATTTTTACATTTATTTTTTTTAAGCACAGTTTGCGATGCCATTTTTAGACTAGACTTTTATGTAATATAATATATGACCTTTGTTCGCAATGTACCACACTACATTGTCAAATTTAAAACATTTATTAACAAAATAATGTTACAATAACTTATATCTTCAGTCAATTAGAAACTTAAGCAAAATAACCTGCCATGTATTTTCTCTTTTGTAACTGCAGTCTTATTCACAGAAGATGACATTCAAGTTCACAACAAAACAAACAAGGTTTAACAGATACATATATGTTTTCCTTGCTTTACCTCGGTCTTAAAGTACAAACATGACTGTGAAAAATATTAGTATTTAATGTAGAATTTAATTAAATGCATTTATGATGAAATTACAACATTTTCGTGTCATGTTCATTTTGACCACGAATTGTGCGCTGTCGCTTTAACTCGGCGCGTGCAGCAAAAATAGACTAGGTGCGGAAATGAACGACACTTGTCTCATTCGTGAAGATGGAGAATCAAGTTATTTGTGACATGCTAGATTTATTGTATAAAGATTTATACTGTTCTGAGTCTGCTGTTTTTGTCAATTTAAAGTTTTAATTTAAAAAGTGGAAGAATGGTACACGCACTGACGCACATACAGTAGTAGCCTAGAGCTTGCAAAGTGTGGCTTTTTTTAAGCGCGAACTTTGAACGCGAATGTGAACGTTGTCAACATAACTCGCTGGAAATCAGAAATACTCCCACTGTCCCACACCGGCGACTTTAGTGAAAGAGGAGGTCAGAAGTCCTGTCGATGGGTCTCCTGCATCTGCAGCCATGCTATCTTTTGACTGGCTGTAACTGAGGTAGAGGACTCGCAGCACTTCAACGCTGTTTTTTCCGCTTTGCAAACCGACTGGACGTGACACATGGGGGCGTGGCAGTATCGACGATTCCATTTTTGAATTCGATTATCGAGATTGTTACTTAATTTCGATCGATTTCGATTTAAAATCGAAATCGTGACACCCCTAATATATATATACCAAATATCACAATAATTAAAAAAAATTGTGCAGCCCTACCAACACGCACCGTCAATCTGGACTTTTTTGTAAAATTGCAATAAAATACCCCCCCCCCCCCCCCCCCCAAATTTTTACTTTCGTACGTCAATATCAGTTCATAAATTGTCATTAAACAAAAGTCTAACGGTATTTGATGGTTCTGTGATGTACAGACAGTGAAGACGAGGACGACAAACGGCCCACGAAGAGGCAGCGTGTTCTTGCGGAGAGGGCAGCCGATGGCGTGGCGCTGGAGGGCGAGGATGAAGAGATGATCGAAAGCATTGAGAACCTGGAGGACCTGAAGGGCCACACGGTCCGGGAGTGGGTCTCAATGGCCGCCCCGCGACTGGAGATCTACCACCGCTTCAAGAACTTCCTGCGCACGCATGTGGACGAGCACGGACACAACGTCTTCAAAGAGCGCATCAGCGACATGTGCAAAGGTGGGTGGTGGACGGTCATCTGGGAAAACCATAGACTAGACACCCGTAGGTTTCTGAAGAGCATTTCTGAAGCCCAAAGTGGGCGGAGCCAGCCGTCGCCATCTTTGTATCGCATTACTCCTTGATAAATGAAAATGGCCAAAGAGGCGGGTTAGCTGAGGTGACGTGAGGCTAGCAGACAAACAGCTAGTAGTGACATCAGCGGTAATCCACCTGTCACTCAAGTGGCCAATGCCCTTAATTATGCACAACTTTAAGGCTTAATATTGTTCAAAATGATGTTCTAAAAAAAAATTCACCCCCTTCACAGTTGTGTAGGGCAAAATTAGCTATATAGACCAATACCACTTTTTGTTCCAGGCTGTAAACATTTTTTTTCTGCTGTAAAGTTGAGCATTTTAACATGGGTGTCTATGGGATTGCCTCTCTTTTGGAGCCTGGAGCCTTAATTTCTGTGTTGGCAAGAGAGACTGGAAGGTTGTCGCTTGGGGAAAACCCTATTCTATAATCCAGACTTTTAACTCGACATTTTGCGATCTTTTCAGAAAATAAGGAGAGTTTGCTGGTGAACTATGAAGAGCTGGCGTCCAGGGAGCACGTGTTGGCGTACTTCCTGCCGGAGGCTCCCGCGGAGATGCTGAAGATCTTCGACGAAGCCGCGAAAGAGGTGGTGCTGGCCATGTACCCCAAATACGACCGAATCGCGCACGAAATCCACGTCCGCATCGGCAACCTGCCGCTGGTGGAAGAACTGCGATCGCTCAGGTACGAGCAAGTCCACTGCTGTTGTGCTTTACTCTTGCTTCTTCAGGAAATAATAATATATCTATAATTCATAGCGGTGTAACGATACACTCATGTCACGATGCGATGCATATCACGATACTGAACTCACTACACGATTTTATCATGATACTCAAGACGTGATAAAAGGTTAAAAAAAAAATGTACTGTTGATTTAAAATGCTAAATTTGATATAATATTGTGTGTGTGTGTAAATGAATATGCTTGGATTTGATGCTGGAAACTCAATGAACAGGACAATAGTGACACCAGAATAACAATATTCATAATTTTGAAGCTGAAAATACAGAATTATTTTAGACCGATATGCTTACACATTTTCACTGACTAGATATATTTGAAATAATGTTCGGCACTTTTTACTGGTAACATAAAACATTATGGCATTATCAGGATGAACAAATATTCCCCTATTGCATTATTAAACATTATATTCAACATTATAGAGTAGTTTACTGACAAACTCTGAAAACCAGAATTTTTTTTCTCACTGTAATTTTAATTTGGGGTGAACTTTACACAATACGTGTCACTATCCACGATACATATTTTATTTTTGTATTGCGATTTATATTGTGATGTGATAATAAAATTATTAGGGGTGTAACAATATATTTTATTTTCTTCCAGGCAGCTTCATCTGAACCAGTTGATCCGCACCAGTGGGGTCGTGACCTGCTGCACTGGAGTTCTGCCACAGCTCGGTATGGTGAAGTACAACTGTAACAAGTGTAACTTCATCTTGGGTCCGTTCTTCCAGTCCCAGAACCAGGAGGTGAAGCCGGGCTCCTGTCCCGAGTGTCAGTCGCTCGGGCCGTTCGATATCAACATGGAGCAGGTGCGTGAGGAGGATCATTCTGTGCCGAATTAACCGTAGAGATGAAGACTGATTTGGGTGGATGTTATGAAACACAAATATCTCATTTTCACCTTGGAAATCAATTCACGTTTCACCAATCAAAAGAAAAACTATATATTATATAGTTTATATATATTTTTTTGCTTATTTTCATGGCACTTACGCACATTTTCACAATTAAATTAAAATATAATAACAGTTATGTCTTGCTTATAAATTAAAATTCATGCCACAATATACTATAGGATCAGTATAAATTCAGTACAATTACCCCTGTGTGGCAACACTTTAGTTTAGGATCCAATTCTCACTTTTATCTACGGCTTTTGCCTCAGTAAACTCCTAATTTCTGCTTATTAATAGTTAGTAAGGACGTTGTTAAGTTTCGGTATTGGTCAGGATTAAGGGATGTAGAATATGGTTATGCATTAATATGTGCTTTAGAAGTACTAATAAACAGCCAATATCCTAGTAATATGCATGCTAATAAGCAACTCGTTAATAGTAAGAATGGGACCCTAAACTAAAGTCTTATCAAACATTATATATATATACCTGTATATAAATTATATTTTAAATGTACACATTTTTATATATGTGTATATTACTAATACAAATTAAATATAAATTGTATATTATTACTACCAATATATATATCGATTTATATTTGAAGAGCACTTAATGAAAATAGTGCATATAGCATTTGTGTCTTTAGTTATTTGGTGACATAACATGTTCTTGACCGTTTTCATATTTGTTATTTCACCTGATCCACATTTTAGGTTAAAAGATCCCAAACTATTTTATGTATAATTTTAGTGTTCTATATTATTAAATGACAAGGTAATATATATTAGAAATGAAATGATCTTTGCCTAAGATCCTTGCTTCTGTCTTTATGTAAAAGTGTTGATAAGAGACGAACCCTAATCTCAGTTTTGCCAGTTGTTGCCATGGCAGCAGGATGCAGCTGTTTCTCTCTTCTCCTGATGTTAACTAGCGTTCTTGCCTTTATCAGACCGTGTATCAGAACTACCAGCGAATCACCATTCAGGAGAGTCCTGGGAAAGTGGCGGCGGGTCGCCTGCCTCGATCTAAAGACGCCATCCTGCTGGCCGACCTGGTGGACCACTGCAAACCTGGAGACGAGATCGTGAGTCCACAGACCATAATTTCTCAAATCCTCTTTAATAAACGAGCCGAACTCCAACAATATGTAAATTATTTACATATTGTGTAAATATGTAAAATATGCCCATCTAAACGTATGTATTCCCAATATAAGAAATATTTGAATATAGATTTAAATAAAATCCAAACATTATTTTGGCAGGAGCTCACAGGAATCTACCACAACAACTACGACGGCTCCCTCAACATGGCTAACGGCTTCCCCGTCTTCGCCACCGTAATCCTGGCCAATCACATTGCTCGTAAGGATGAGGGCGTGGCCGTGGCGGAGCTCACCGATGAAGACATCAAAGCCATCATGGCTCTTTCCAAAGACGAGCGCATCGGAGAACGGGTGCGTGATGCTCACACAGTTCCAGGCATTTAATACACATCTCAAAGTTTCTCCAGACTAAGCTTCATTTTCCTCGTACAGATATTCGCAAGTATTGGTCCTTCCATCTATGGGCACGAGGACATTAAACGCGGTCTGGCGCTTGCTCTGTTCGGCGGCGAAGCCAAAAATCCAGGTATCTTTCACAACTGTTACCTTAAATATTAGGGCTGGGCAATTTATATATACAAAATAATTATAAACCGTACACAAATATACATTATGCAATCGCAAACTTTTATTTTGGATGTGATAAATCGTTGCACAGCCCTAGTAAATATACGTGTCTGGTACTATATTTTCTAGCAGATGAAAATGGGCTTGGTACCAGTAAGTAATTTGTGTCTCGACAGGCGGGAAGCACAAGGTGCGTGGCGATATCAACGTTCTCCTGTGTGGAGATCCAGGAACAGCCAAGTCCCAGTTCCTGAAGTACGTGGAGAAGATTGCGAGCCGGGCGGTGTTCACTACAGGACAGGGCGCCTCCGCTGTGGGTCTGACGGCTTACGTCCAGCGCCATCCCGTGACCCGAGAGTGGACGCTTGAGGCGGGAGCTCTGGTGCTGGCGGACCGAGGAGTCTGTCTCATTGATGAGTTTGATAAGGTGCGCTAGCGGTTGAGTTAGCAGTTTGTAGCTTTGACCCTCTGGTGCTCTTTGGTCGTTTTTGACCGAAAAGTTTTGCATTTTGTGTGTTTTTTTACTTTGTTGGAATGGTGCGAAACTTGGTAAAGGCTTTGGCACTTGCTATGTGAACACACAAAAAAACATGGACATTATTCAAACAGGTTGAAT
This sequence comes from Chrosomus eos, assembly GCA_036326025.1. Lineage (NCBI taxonomy): Eukaryota > Metazoa > Chordata > Actinopteri > Cypriniformes > Leuciscidae > Chrosomus > Chrosomus eos. Next base: position 3,140,529 of record CM070838.1, on the reverse strand, counting down.
GGTCCTAAAATAAATATTCACTTGTGCTCCTCGCGATCAAAAATGAGCGCATTGGAAATGAATGGGAGACGAATTTCATCTAGTGGACACTTTTGGTACTGCGGCAAAACAAAATCTTACTGAAAGCTCATTTTTTTGAGAACTCAACTTTAGATTTATGGCCTTGATTTTCTCACAGTTTTAGAGTAAAACATGTTTTTGAAAATATGCATTTTAAGGTAAAAATTGAAAATGGTATTTTTGCACATTTTTCATAGCAATAAACGTACAACTTTTTCTCCTCAGCAATAATCTGCCAAGTGTCGTCTTTAAAAAGAGATCAAACTGTGCTCTAAAGCATTCAAGATTTAAGTTGGAAATTAAATTTTTAGGTCTATGCTCAAAAAGTGAATAAATGTATTATAAATACAGCGTAAATATAATTTAGTACCTTAAAATCCCCTTAAAAAAACGTTTTGACTGAAACGTGAAAAGCATCAGAGGTTTTTGATGCTCTGTTCCACCAATTTTTGAGTCCATATTACAATGTTTTTTGGTGAATACCCAAGTGACCATGTAAGTGTGTTGTTTAGATGAACGACCAGGACAGGACCAGTATCCATGAGGCCATGGAGCAGCAGAGCATCTCTATTTCTAAAGCTGGGATTGTCACATCGCTACAGGCTCGCTGCACTATCATCGCTGCCTCCAATCCTATCGGTGCGTTCTGAGACTCGTGACGGAACTGTTTAATGAAAGTCTAAATGAGGGTCATAACTTCAATTTTGCCATCGGCACTTTGAGCTGCATGTTAATCCATAGCGCAGTCAGGTTTTAAATTACTTCCTGCTGGGCTAAACGTAGCAGCAGCGTTTCTGACAGCATTCATTTCTCTTATGAAACGTTTCTTTCTTTTTAAAGGTGGGCGCTACGACCCGTCTCTCACGTTCTCTGATAACGTGGACCTGACGGAGCCCATCATTTCTCGATTTGACGTTCTGTGCGTCGTAAGAGACACCGTCGACCCTGTGCAGGTGAGTCAATATCCTAGTAATATGCATGCTAATAAACTAGTTAATAGTAAGAATTGGACCCTAAAGTCTTACCAAAAATTATATATATACACATGTATATAAATTGTATTTTAAATGTAAAAATATTTATATACGTGTATATTACTAATACAAATTAGATGTAAATTATGTATTATTAAAATATATATATATATATGAACACTTAAAGAAAATGGTGCATATAGCAAATTGTGTCTTTAGTTATTTGGTGACACATCATGTTCTTGACTGTTTTCATGAGGTTCATCCATATTTATAACTCACCCAAACTTTGCCAATTACATTACCCATAATGCAATTCTCTGCGTTCAGGATGAGATGCTGGCTCGCTTTGTGGTGGGCAGCCACATCAAACATCACCCAAGCAACAAAGAAGGGGGTGCGGCCGGTTTAGAGGAAGTGTTGCTCCCGAACACCTCTGATGCCCCCCCATCCCACAGGAGCTGCTCAGGAAGTACATCTTATACGCCAAAGAGCGCGTGCGCCCCAAACTCAATCAGATGGACCAGGACAAGGTAGCCCGGATCTACAGCGACCTGCGAAGAGAGTCTATGGTGAGTCGCATTTGAGCTTGAAGACTGGTTTAAGATGCTTTACAATTGTTGCTCGATGAATCGAAATAAAACACAAATTGCTATATAGCTTTGTGCGACTGTCAAATCACAAAGGCTGCGAATAAATTATAGAAATATATGCGCTGCATGTTTCAGAGTGAATCGCGGCTCTGTTCTTAAACGCTGTTCTTATTTTTCTTTTATAGTGATATTACAATAGTGATATTTCTTTTGTTTTAGTATTTTTTTTATTTGTATTTAGTTTAGCATTTTATATCCATATTAATATATGATTGCAAAATGTTGGCTAAATTGTGCAGGCTGTAAAGCAAAAGCACAGCAAACGTAAATTATTTTACTTAAATTGCAAAAGCAATTTTTTTTTGTTAGAAAAATTGCACAATTTTGAAATGCCTCCATTGTCACAGTCCACACTTCACAGTGAAAACTGCATTTTCTAATTTATCTACTTTGTGTCTCCAAAAATCTATTTTTTTTGGATGAAAGGACAAATGCTGGATTTTTTTTATCGCAATATATATAAAAAATAATCGCAATTCACAAATCGCAACTTGTGCCGCCATTCTTTTTAACATTCTTCAAATGTTTCCCAAAATCCACACTGAAATTGCGTCCGTCTGGGCGTATTTACCACTGAAATATTTAATACATGTTGTTTGGCAGGCCACAGGAAGTATCCCGATCACCGTGCGTCACATCGAGTCCATGATCCGCATGGCCGAGGCTCACGCTCGCATGCACCTGCGGGACTACGTGCAGGAGGACGACGTGAACATGGCCATCAGAGTCATGCTGGAGAGCTTCATCGACACACAGAAGTTCAGCGTGATGAGGAGCATGCGCAAGGTGAGCTGATTGGACTGATCCGGGATCAGTTCTGCAAGTCTTGTGATTCTGTCTGGTTGAGTTGGTAACCGAAGCCGCGTTTATCGCATTTCCACAGACGTTCGCGCGGTATCTGGCCTTCAGGCGAGACAACAACGAGCTGTTGCTCTTCATCTTGAAGCAGCTGGTTTCTGAACAGGTCTCGTACCAGCGCAACCGTTACGGAGCCCAACAGGACAACATCGAGATTGCAGAGAAGGATCTGGTGGACAAGGTAACTAATAGATGCGTTTAAATTAAAAAAAATTAAAAAAGTTCCAGTAAGTACTGAATTGCAGGCATGTAACACGTCATTTGTGAATTTGAGTTGTAACTCAGTTTTTTTGTCTTCAGGCCCGACAGATTAACATCCACAACCTGTCTGCGTTTTACGACAGCGACTTGTTCCGTTCGAACAAATTCTCCCACGACGGCAAGAAAAAGCTCATCGTTCAGCAGTTCTAGGCAGTCGTCCTGGATTTGTTTGCAAGGAGTTGCATAGAATCATCCGGACTTGTATATAATTCCATCATGTGGTTATTGGACCAGTCGTTACATGGATTGAAGATTGTTTTTGGTCCGTTCGTGAACTTGTTACCGTAGTCATTACGGTTGTAGTGATCTGCTTGGCTCATGTGGTCTTATTAGGCTGCATGTGACATCTTGAATTTTCCCTGGTGTCAAATTATTTGAATGTTGTAAAAATGAAAAAATAACTTTTGTACTGTTATTGAACAATAAAATAGAGTTGTGTATGTAATTGACTGTGTCTTTAAATTATTACGCTAGTGAAATCTCTGCTTCCTGTCAGTAAATATAAAATAAGTAGTTAACTAAGCTACAATGGTCTTGTTTGAATGGAAGCTTATTTACGCCACAGAATAAGAAAGGTAATCGTGACCTCACATTTCTATATTTGAATATTTACATTTTTATATTTGAGTTTATATCTTGCAATTTCAGACTTTGTCTCGCAATTAATAATAGTACATTTTATTTATGCATTTTATTATAATGAACTGCACATACAGCATTTATTAACCTTTGTTAATATTAATTCCAACATACTTTATTGAAATCTTGTTAAAATTAATGCACTGTGAACTAACAATGGCGAACGGCTGTATTTTTATTAACCAACGTTAACAAAGATTAACAAATACAGTAACAAATGTATTGCTCATTGTTTGTTCATAAGTTAACTAATGAACCTTATTGTAAAGTGTTACCGTTGATTATAATAAGAGTGTTCTGATTGGTCGACGTCAGAATTCCATCGCTGGCCGTTTAATTCTAGTTTCGTGCTGTCGCTAAAAAAATAAGCCCGGCGGTGTTTAGGACCCCGCATCCCTGCAGTCACTGCGCCAGGCAGGAATCAAACCCTCCAAAATCCTCAATATATCCCTGCTAATTCATTGACTGCCAGAGCAAGAGGAGCAGCAGACAAAACTACCATCATCTAGTTTTTCTCGCATTTTTTGCACAGTGCATCACGCTTATAGAAAAGCAGATGAAGCGCGAGACTATCGACTGACCTTTTGTTTTTAATTCCGATGAGTATTTTGTGTTAGTGCGTCTCTTCTCGCGCACGTTGAGGTCAGTAAGTCACGTATGATGCACATATGAACGAACTGTAATACTGACGCGATTATTCCTCACTGCGACCATTTAAAGCTGCAGAGATGGCAGTCGTGTCTTTTCAGTGCCTGATGTTTGGTGAGTTCAATGGTTGTTGTTTTTTTGGTTATTTTTTTTTTTGTGCATGTGTGTGGAATGAATGAATGTTTGCATATAGATTTATCACAAAATATTTTATTTTATATTTTAAAAATATTTTTAAAGTATAAAATATAAGTTTTATTATTAAAACAATAATTATTATTAATCTATTTTATAAATGTATGTATTTGTTTTTCAAATATTTGCCAAGCTCCTGATAATTTCATGATTTAATCGTTAAAAAGCCTCAAATGTGTGATAATGTGGTAGAGTAATCACAAGGTTTGAATTATAATGCTGTGTCTGAGACCAATTTGCATCATCACTGAGACTTATCATTGTCGCGATGGAGTGGAGAAAAGGGCATTGTTTTTTCTAAAATGATCATTTGTGAATTAAAAAAAAAACTAATTGTGCTTGTCATCATCTCCATTATCTTGAATGAAAAGTCCAGTCAACTCAAATGATTCATATTTTTGAGTTATTGATCTGTAGTGCAGATTACGGCACACGCCCCTTTCCCTCTCTATCTCCAGCCGAGCTGGTGTATTCAGGTCCAGTCAGGATTTTCAGCATGATTCATCATGTAACTGAGAAAAGAGCATTTTGCAGCTGTTTGGGCATGCTGTGTGTGTGTGTGATGGCTTGTCATGCCCATGAGGCCACAGCTGACGTGCTGGTCAAAAGCCTCTCTGTGCTGCTGTCCACACAGAGCGATGTCCAGACACAACAAGGACAGGTCAGGTTTGTTTAGTCTAATGGCCAGCACAGATTCAGGCTTAATCCAAGTCCACGTTTAACATCACATCCCACACCTTTTCACTGTGTTTTAGGGACATATGTGGTAGAGTAATCACAAGGTTTATATTATATTCTTTCATATAGGCTGAAAGAAAGTAGGAAAGTAATTGTGCTAGGATTATTCTGAAACAAATTTTACTCAGAAATTGCTGGTAAATTTTACATTTACAAAGAAATGGCAAGTGACACATTGAATTCAAACACTACAGTGATCTTTTATTTACAACTGTAATTATCATGGTATATGCATTATGTTTCCATGATATAATGCTGTTGTGTTTTTGGACATGCTACCACAGTGTTTTTTTCCAGCTATTTGGTGTGCTATCATGTTACCATGATATTTATCAAAGTATTTCACATTTTTTGTTGTATTACTATTGTAATACAGTGTATTTTGAATGTATACCATGGTATTCTTTGAAAAACATTTCATGTCATGGAATACGTCAAAATGCTGTATTGCCATTTCATTTAGTTTATAGTCATGGTATCATGTTTATGCCATTGTGTTTTTTGCAATTCCTTGGAGTACCATGTAAATACCACAGTAATCTCCCAATCCATGGTATATCAAATTATTTCCCTTTTTTGTGGTCTTACTATGGTAATACATTGCTTTTTGAACTTAACATGGTATTCTTTGAAGTACCTTGGCGTACCATATAGTAAACATTCGAAGTCATAGTCAAAGTACAGCATTGCCTAGAGATGCACGATACATCGGCCACCATATCGGTATCAGCTAATATATGTTAATGTTATCGTTATCGGCTCGATACGAAAATTTGGCCGATATATCAAAGCCGATAAATAATGGATTATTTCCTTCAGCTGAGAAACTTCAGATGTCTGTTTGCCATGATGGTTTTTAATTGCTTGAAATATAATTGAAATCACTTAAAAAAGGAAAATACAGTTCAGTGCAGCAAGTCTGTCATATAGGCTACATAAAATTATAATGAGAACGTTATAATTGTGTGTTTGGGTCATGGCTTTTAATGGTAAGACTTTTTTGTAATGAGGCTTTCAAAATTTATATAAAGATTATGATTTAGATTGATCAGCCAATATATATGTTATCGGTTTTCAAATATAAAGAATTATCGGTATCAGCCATAATGTTCATATCAGTGCATCCCTAGTATTGCCATTTAATTATTTAAGTTATATTTACATTATCATGTTTATACCATAGATATATCCTCTTTAATTGGACACATACCATACGGAGAGCAATTTAAATACCGTAGTATACCAATATGGTAATCATTCAGTACTATGGCAGCACTCGTGCTCTCTTTAGCAGTAACAGCAACCGCAGACCCGCAGCTGCCAGTCTGACGACTATAAATCTGAGTCCTAATGCTCGATGCCACCTACACCCACAGGCTCTGCTGCAATGCAAGCTGGCACAGCCCAGAAACACATTCAGGTCAGGTGACATCAGCATTTATCTCCACTTCATATCCGAGAAGAAAAGAAAAGGGGACGGGGAGGTTTTAGAAAGACGTGGGGCTCAGAATTAATTGGCAACCGTATAAATTCTCAGTGTGTTGCTGAAGTCCAGGTGCTTTAAATTGGGCCACGATTTGGTAGGATTGAGGATTTATGAATCATCTATCCTGTGTTCAGGTTTTCCTCGGCTCTTTCACTGAGTCTGAGACTGGCGCTGGCTGAACTGCTTGTATATTTAGTACAATAGCTGCTATGTGACGGATTTGTGTTCGTATCAAATGGCATAGGATTGTGGCGTCTTGGTCTGAATGGATGAATGTGCACTATATAAAGACCTCTGAAATCAGTCAGACAGAAACAGGTGGACGCTGGACATGCTATGATATGAAACCAGTGTCAAGAACATGTCTGATTGATATTTCACATCTTTAGTAAGATATTTCCTCTTGTTTTGTTCCTCAAGCTAATGCACAAATGTGACCCTGGACCACAAAACCAGTCACAAGGGTACATTTTTTTGAAATTGAGATTTATACATCATCTGAAAGCTGAATAAATAAGCTTTCCATTGATGTTAGTTAGGATATAGGACAATATTTATTTGAAAATCTGGAAACTGAGGCAAAAAAAATTAGAAAATCGGCTTTAAAGTTGTGTTCGCGCTTTTGCTGCATCCTTTGACATTTTTTTTTATATATATATATATTTATGGTAGGAAATTTACAAAATATCTTCATGGAACATGATCTTTACTTAATATCCTAATGATTCTTAGCATAAAAGAAAAATGGATAGTTCTGACCCATACAATGTATTGTTGGCTATTGCCACAATATACCCATGTGACTTTTTGGTGAGTTTTGGTTTTGTGGTCCAGGTTCACAAATATTTTCTCTTCTTGAGTTTCATCCACTTTATCCAACTCTCTCTCCAGCGTGAATATCCCGAACAGGGTTTGTTGCCGCAGAGCCTCTAAAAACGAGATATTAGCTTTTATGATTAATGTACTATCTAACGCTTGTCTGAACTTTGAGAGCATCTCTGGGGCCAGAAGGCCGAGGAGCGTTCCTCAGAGATAGACGTGCTTGGCTTTAGCCGTCAGCAAATTCACATTTTTCATTCACTGATCAAGCGAGGTCAGAAGTAGCCTTGCAGAAACCGGAGTCCACTGAGGCAAAATAAGATTGCGTCAACCATAATTAATGTGATCTAGTGGACTGAGACATTGATGCTTTCTAAGGACATGCACTACAGAGATAAGGTGACTGTGGATCACTTTTGGGCTGGTGTAATGATTGGTAGATGTTTAGTACAATAGAAAGATGGAGGAAAATACATTAGTTACACCCCCAAAAAATTTTTTAAAACGGACATTTTAACCAAGCTGCAACATTCTAATCTGATAAATGATGCCTACCTGGAAGTGCGAAGAACTGCAATACATGGAAAATCCGCAAGGGGCAGGTCCCAAAAGGGAGCAAATGTCCATAGACCCCATTTTAAAATGTCCGTTTTCACAGCATAAATTCATGTTTTTTACAGGTTGGTCCCATGAACGTTTATTGTATTTTTCGATAGGTTCCGTGTCTGACAACTGTGAGGGGGGTGAATTTTTTTTCTAACTCGTTAGTTTAGAACAGTGGTCACCAACCTCGGTCCTGGAGGGCTGGTGTCCTGCAGAGTTTAGCTCCAACCAGGTCCAACACACCTGCCTGACAGTTTCTATTATGCCTAGTGAAACCTTGATTAGCTGGTTCAGGTGTGTTTAATTGGGGTTGGAGCTAAACTCTGCAGGACACGGCCCTCCAGGACCGAGGTTGGTGACCCATGGTTTAGATCGTATTTATATATAAAATGTATGACAAATAAGGGCGTGGTTAACTTTGATTGACAGCTTGATTGACAGCTGATAACGGGCTGCGCCGAGTGGAATTCCTGAAATTTGACGTCTCGGCCATGATCTGACACAACAAATCACACCAGCTCTGTATTCTTTCTGAATATTTGTATTGAAATATCGTACATAAATGGGTTGCTCTGCTATAAACTGCACGAACCGACACTGTAGGAGTACTTAGCTCCATTTTTTCCGGTAAGTGACATTTCACTACTATTTCACGTAGCAGTATTTAGCATTAATGTTTGTGGGCAGTGGCACTGCAAAACAGTTAGCATTAAATCGCCTCAGAGAGGCGCGATCGAACTGTGGTGTGTGTTGTGTGGTGTGTGTGTGTGTGTGTGTGGGTGTGTGTGTGTGAGAGAGAGAGAGAGAGAGAGAGAGAGGCGCAGGCGCGATCGAACCGTGTGTGTGTGTGTATGTGGCGCGGGCGCGATCGAACAAACAGTGGATGCATAAAAACATACTCCGTCATTTTGGTTCATACAGGACATCATTCAATCTGCAAAGTGTTTACTTATATTTGTGTACACTCGCAATAGTAATGTTACAGACAGCTGAGGCTGCTTGGCTGAAGAGGCGCGTCCACCGGCCGGCTCAGTCTCACACAAAGCCCGCCCTTTTACCCATATATGGATTGGCCAGAAGGTGGGCGGGGTTAGGGTTTCCCAAGATTTTCAAAGATGGCGCCGCCCATACCCCCCATAAACGGCTTCAAAACCGTTATTCAGAAAGTCTATGGGTGACGTCACAGACGCTTTGTCCATATTTTTTACAGTCTATGATTTTAACATGGGGGTCTATGGACATTTGCTCCCTTTTGGGACCTGCCCCTAGCGGATTTTACATGTATTGCAGTTTTTCACACTTCCGAGTAGGCTTCATTTTTCAGATTATAATGTTGCCGCTTGGAAAAAGCCCATCTATTTACCCACCCATAGACGCTCCCCTCGAAGAAATCAGGACAGAAGTGGGTGAAAGTGGACAGAAGAGACGGATTAAAACACCAGGTGTAAATGGGAATGTGTCTACTTGTGATCCAATCTACCAAAACACATCTTAATACCAGATGTAAACAGGGCTAAAGTGGTCTTAGGCATGTCTTTGGCTTATAATCAGCTCATTTACTCAGTAAATGTCATTTGGTTATCTGGGATTATGCTCTCCAACAGCTTTCTGGTTTGGAAGTGTCCCCAGCATTGCGTGGCTCAAGTTCGCTGGACGTCCAGGATCTTCAGAGTCTCTAAAAACCACTGGAACGTTTCCAGAAAGAAAAGTTGATCTATTCATAAATTGGAGCAGGAAGTGCCCAGTTTTTTCACCCTGTTAATTACCGCACAATCACACACTTACTAAATATAATACCAGAGTCACATCAGCCTGCTGGTCTCCTTAATTAAACCAAGCCTCGCTAGAGAATATATTTCATTAAACAGCTCCATGAATAAAAACTAAAGACATGTCAGACTTAGAGAACTGTGTAATTGGCTTTGAAACTCCATCTGCTCAACGGAAGGGTAGTTGCAGATTTCAGGCCAGTTGTCGCCTTTTTCAGCTGCCCAGTGTTAAAACCAGTGCTAATCCTGTGGTGACCCGGTAGGACGAGGAAAGATAAGACCGGCTGGTTTTAGAGACAATGCTAAGCTTCCATGATACGAAGCCATCTGCGGTTGAAGCCCATTGAGGCCAGGACTCGAGAGGTCTCCAGTCAGTGTTTGATGGATATACACACCCTTGAAACCATCTGTCTCAGTTTGAGAAAGATTCATTTGTGGGGAAGGAGATTGTTGAATAGTTGGATTGGTTCTTTCATGTTTGTTTGTGTCTTTACTCAGCCCAGGCTCGTAAAGTTAGCTATTTTGACCAGAAATTCATCTTTTAATTAAAACAAATTATAAAATTGAGGGTTCATCAGAGGGGTCCCTGACCTTAGGAGTTTTGTCGGACTTGAACTACTAATACACACACAATTTTTTTTTTAATAGATTCGAGGAGTTTTGTGGTTGAATTTTTAAAAAAGTAACATCCTTCCCTCGCTGGTTAATTTGACCCCTTTAGGAATTAATGGAATTTGAGGATTATCAGTACACTTAGAAAAACCTAAAAATGCTCAAAATTCTGCATGTGCATTAAAAAAATTGAAAAAAATATTTTCAAAATGAAATAAAATAAGTTTTCTGGACGACATTTTTTAAGTATACATTTTTTAAGGACAAATTTAAGTATAATTTAGGGCTTCGGGTCATTTTGACCCACAGAGGAAAGATGTGGGTTCAATCTTTTTCTTTCATTCAGGTTCAGCATTCCTGGTTCTGGTGTCTGCCGAGGTTCTGAGTGGCGGTCCAGCACTCCTCCCCAATCCCCTCCGCTCCCACGGGCCGGTTCTGGATGTTCCCGTAGGCTTTGAGGAGCATGAGGAGGTGTCGAGGGATCGTAAACCCGGATTGATGGAGAGTTCTCAGGAGAGCTCTGGGTTTGAAGACAGCGAGGATGGCAAGAGCGCTCACGCCGAGACCAAAGACAGCGGTGCCATGAATGGTGAGTAGAAGCAGTTATTCCAAAACACGACTCATAAGTGCATTTACTCCAAATTCATCAAGTTCATCAAAGACTCAAAAGATACGACTTTCCTTTTGCATTTGACGTCATGAGTCTCATTTGTCAACTGGGGGTCTAAATATTCCCTCTAACAATAATTTGACTTGATTCTATTAAGTCAAAGTGAAATTGTCACATTATTACAATCAAGATCTTGTCAATTGTCGGACTAGGGGTGTAAATATACACTCTTGGCAAAAAATGAATGAAATTTGGTTGCAATTTTACAACTGAAAATGAGTCGAGTACTTGTCATGTCAACTAAGGGTCTAAATATTTGCTCTGACAATAATTCAGGTGAAAAAGACGTACTATTAAATGTATTAAAAATGTACTTAAGTATGCTTTTAGTACAATACAAATATACTATAATGCATTTTTAATACATTTAACAGAACGTCTTTTTCACCAGGGTGGCTTGATTCTATGATCCGGATGAAATTTGGTTGCATATTTATTTAGCGACATATTTAAAATTGGCAAAAATTTATATTAAGGATTAGAAAATATTAATCCTGTGCCTATAGTATGTAATTTCTGCTGTACTAGAATCACCAAACGTAATTGCAGTCTTTTTGTTTGAGTGGCTTGATTTAACTAAATTAACATTCATCCAAACAAAACCTTGCATTCCCGTTTCTAGTGTTTGACACTTGTTTAACAAGTTTTTATTTTTGCAATTCCATTAGCTGCCACTAGTGGTGCAAAACTTACATATTGCACCTGTAAATGCTGCAACAAAGCAACAATTTTTGTCTTTTTATGATGATGTATTCATATTGTGTCAGTCTCTCAGTATGACTCTAGATGGTTATTTAGCTCACAAAAATGACTTGATTGTAAAACCGGCAGTTAGAAGTGTAAAGTGGTGTGAATAACAGCTTTTAGGACACATTATCGTGCGTCATTTCCTCGACACCTCTCGCTCCCTCCTGATGTTTACCTTATTTTTGATTCGTTTTTTTGGCTTTAACAAGTCCATTGATGTTTCAGTTGTGGTTGTGCTTCACAGTAGTGAGTAGAGAAAATATATCCACTTTTTACACAACGCCTGGGAATCAATGTGCCCGAAAACAGTCTTATTTTTAGTTCACCTGCTAGCTTGCTTCCACCGCAGTGCCCCGTTTCAAGTGGTGTGTGTGTGTGTGTGTGTGTGCGTGTGTACTGTGTAGTCGTGAGGAGTGTGAGATTGAGATTTTCTCAGGTGGATATGAGCTTGGGTCAGTTGGGACACTCGCGCTGTATGCTAAGTAACACATCACTGTTGTTAATGCTCATATTAGGGTTAGTGATTTGAACAAACCATGTTTAAAACTTTGGCATGCAACTCTTCCCATGCTATGACACGACTGATTCCTCAAATCATGTGTTTGATTGTCAACCAGCCACAGAACCAAAGCATTGTGGCGGTGAGATTTGCTCAGGTGAACATGCTAGCGTTTAATGCTAATATTTGTTTTTTATTATGCACTGAATGGACCAATCAGAACTCTCTACTTATAAGTTATTATAATAACTTGAGATAAACGTTCTTTTTTAAATGTTTAGTAAACCGTTTCAGTGTGTCCGTATGGAAGATGAGTCAATTTGTGCCTGCCGCAGTAAATCTGAGCGTGAACAGAAGACACCGTCACACTCAACTACTGCTGGATGAACACACACACACACACACACACACACACACACACACACACACACACACACACACACACACAGTGTCACACTGCAGACAGGCTTGACTGATCCGCCATATGGAGAGACAGGTGGACAGAGCCGTGACGGAGTGTGTGTGTGTGTGTGTGTTGTGTTGTGGTGGTGTGTGTGTGTGTGTGTGTGTGTGTGTGTGTGTGTGTGTGTGTGTGTGTGTGTGTGTGTGAAGACACTTGCAGGTGTGTTTCCTCACCTGGCTCTTTGCTCGCGGAGAACCTCCTCATCTGAGAAACTCAGCCGGTTATGTGTTTAGGAGAGACTATCTATCTATCTATCTATCTATCTATCTATCTATCTATCTATCTATCTATCTATCTATCTATCTATCTATCTATCTATCTATCTATCTATCTATCTATCTATCTATCTATCTTCTTTCTTTTGTCTATCTTTCTTATTGTCTGTCTATCTGTCTGTCTGTCTGTCTGTCTGTCTTTCTGTCTGTCTGTCTGTCTGTCTGTCTGTCTGTCTATCTATCTATCTATCTATCTATCTATCTATCTATCTTTTCTATCTATCTTTTTCTATCTATCTATCTATCTATCTATCTATCTATCTATCTATCTATCTATCTATCTATCTATCTATCTATCTATCTATCTATCTATCTATCTATCTATCTATCTTCTTTTTTTCTATCTATCTATCTATCTATCTATCTATCTATCTATCTATTTTTTATCTATCTATCTATCTATCTATCTATCTATCTATCTATCTATCTATCTATCTATCTATCTATCTATCTATCTATCTATCTATCTATCTATCTATCTATCTTTTTTTCTATCTATCTTTTTTTTCTATCTATCTATCTATCTATCTATCTATCTATCTATCTATCTTCTATCTATCTATCTATCTATCTATCTATCTCTTTCTTTTGTCTATCTTTCTTTTGTCTATCTATCTATCTATCTATCTATCTATCTATCTATCTATCTATCTATCTATCTATCTATCTATCTATCTATCTATCTATCTATCATCATCTATCTATCTATCTATCTATCTATCTATCTATCTATCTATCTTTTTTTTCTTCTATTCTTTTTTTCTATCTATTATCTATCTATCTATCTATCTATCTATCTTTTTTTTCTATCTATCTATCTATCTATTATTATCTATCTATCTATCTATCTTTTTATCATCTATCTTCATCTATCTACATCTATCTATCTATTATCTATCTATCTATCTATCTATCTATCTATCTATCTATCTATCTATCTATCCTCTTTCTTTTGTCTATCTATCTATCTATCTATCTATCTATCTATCTATCTATCTATCTATCTATCTATCTATTCTCTTTCTTTTGTCTATCTATCTATCTATCTATCTATCTATCTATCTATCTATCTATCTATCTATCTATCTATCTATCTATCTATCTATCTATCTATCTATCTATCTATCTATCTTTTTTTCTATCTATCTATCTGTCTGTCTGTCTGTCTGTCTGTCTGTCTGTCTGTTCCTGTGTTTTTGTGCTGTTTTTCTCTACTCTCACAGGAGTGTTTCAGCCGTCTTGTCCGTTTTCACACAGTCTTTAATTACTGTGAAGACCTTCAGTCACCCGATGCTTTTCATCCCAAGCCAATAGCAGTTCAGTACAGCGGGACCGACTCTGAGAAACTCAATCTGCTGTTGTTAAAAGCATCATTTTTCTTATTCAGAAGTTTTCAGTGTGTGTGTGTCTCGTTTATGTTGTGTCTTGCAGAGCGCTGTCTGATGCCCAGGAAGGTTGGACCGTGTCGTGCGTCGTTTCCTCGCTGGCACTTTAACCCCGTCACTATGAAGTGTGAAAACTTCGTATTCGGGGGCTGCAAACAAAACCTCAATAACTTCTTGTCGCTGGAGGAGTGCGCCAAAGCTTGCCACACAGTCCCTGGTACACTGCTTTTTTATTACATCCAGTTATGGTCATTTCCCTGAAAAAGTATAGATATGTGGTTTCCCACACGCTGACACTAGACAAAAGCTCTCCTCATTACGGCGTGTCTCAGTGTGTGTGTGTGTGTGTGTGTCTCATGAATAATCAGGCTGCGATCAAGCGCTCTCGGGTCCCTGATGTGTGTGTTGTGCCAGACGCAGGTGCAGTGCTGCAGTGCAGCTGCTCAAATCTGCTGTTCTCCACAAACTAAAGATGAATAACTCCCATCAGATCTTACTACACCACATCCTACTGTACTATACTGTGAAAACTACATTTTCTTAATCTTGTACTTTACAGTAAACCATCCTAGGCTGTTTATTATGTGCAATGCTATACCATGCTTTTATATGGTATGCTCTATAGCACACATTATACTTATACAAGACTGGCATCTTTGACTATACTGTGTCCCGCTTGAGATGGACTGATATTGTGAGATGGTCCTCACTGCAGAACACGATATCCAGGGGGCGTCGTTCGGTCCAGATCCAACTCCTCCCACTTTATATACTTTATATCCACTCCATCACATGAACCAGCATATTTGTGAAGTTTCAGCCCGCAATTTTAAGAGTACGTTGCGACATTTGAGCGTGTTGTGTGCAAGATGTAGTGCAGTGCAGTGTGAAACGAAAAATTTGTTATTTATCGTTTAATTCTATGTGTAAGTTCTAATTTTGAACGCTTTCCATCTAATGTTGGTCCATTTCTCCGGTTAGACTATGTGGTTTTCCTTATGTTTCGCGTTCAAACGTTTCCCGACTGTATTCATTGTCTGTTTTACCTTGTGTGATAATACATGTTTTTTCATTGTGCTGGTAATGCATTTTGCATGCATTTACGTAAGTGAGATGCTCTTATTATGTTATGTAAATGAAGTCAGATGCCCTTGTGAAGTCATTACTAAGTATAACATTACAGAAGACAACCTGACAGTGCTGCTATACTTTAGTCTCATACAGTTTTATAAGGCATAATCAGTGGTGGGAAAAGCACATATTTTCTACTTCAAGTAGAAAGTGAACTTGATTTAATATTACTCCAGTAAAAGTAGAAGTGCCTACTTATTAATATACTTAAAGGTGCTCTAAGCGATGTCACGCGTTTTTATGGCCAAAACATTTTTTGTCACATACAGCAAACATCTACTCACGATCCGCTAGCTGCCTGTCCCCTGAACACACTGTAAAAAAACACGGTCTCTGCAGACACCCCAGGCTCCACAAACGGCTACAAAAACAAACTCTAGCGACCCGCTCTAAGAAACATAACAAACTGTTCCAGCCAATAACCGACAAGAATAATTGGGGGTCAACAAGAAGTGACGTCACCCAGGATCGCTTAGAGAACCTTTAAAGCTGCTGTCCGTAACTTTTTTAAATTAAAAATAATCCAAATTAATTATTTAAAAAAAACATCTTCAGCCAGTGTTCAAAACGATCTGCTTGCCATAGCTAGATTCAAAACGGTTAGCTTGTAATAATGATTTTAATTCCAGTGGTACTGGTGGGTTTTCACGTGAAATTCGAGCATGTCTTTGCGTCATTACGTCACATCCGTACACATAAAGAAGGAGTTTCGGCTAGCCGGCTATACTGCGCGTGAGGAGATGTAGAGATGGGCTTTTCTCGCAGCACTTTACATGATTAAACTTGTGGCGGATCCAGAAAGATCCAAACAACAATCATCAGTGTCAACTGGAGATTAACCAGTTATAAAACCCAAAAGACTTCGTACTTCGGATTTAAGTTGGAAAGAGGAAGAAACCGTCTCATGCGAACACAAGGATACACATCGGTGGGGCTTTGAAAGGTGCGTGAACTCCCGAAGGGGTTCGAAACGGAAGAAGAGACGGCTTTTTCTGCTGAACAAGTAAGACATTTCAATAGTTCAATCGTGTAACAGTACGTTTTCTTAATTCACACAGTTATGGAGTTTCCTTTGTTGTGCCTTTCTCGTTTAGCTATTATGGAGAATATGAATTCTGAACTACACCGGTAATCATAAAACACATTAAATAGAGTTAGTCACGCAATGCTGATGTTGTTAACATGAACAATTTGAGAACAAAGTACGCTATGATTTGCTCGGTTGCTGTAAATTGCGCTGATTAAATCTAACGATCGCTTGTCATGTCAAATGCTTTCCCCCCCCTGACAAAAATGGATGTTACTTACTTGTTCAGAAGACGTTTTCCGGTGAAAATTCTTATGTTGGTCAAGCTTTCAAAAAGTGAATCTGTGATTCTGAATGAGAGTCTCCACACAGCGTGGTGATTGCCAGCAGCACTCGCCTCAAAACACTGTGTTCATCAGCACTGTTTTATGCCGATTTACAACCCACGTAAAGATGATAATTCCGCGAATCACTGCAGTTACAGATTTCGAACAGAGATGGCGACAAAAAGGGAAAAAGCTACGGACTGCAGCTTTAAGTATTTTGAAGTCAAAGTGCATGTGGACGATTGAGAGGGCTAAAGGATCAGCCAATCAAAGAATACACTTCTTTTTAAGAAATATTTATTCTTACACGCAACAAGGAACTACAGGCTTTTCCGGGAAGATGAAACGTACGCTTTTTAAAAAAGATTTTTGATGATGATGATGATGATATAATATTTTGAAGTAAAAGTAAAAGTTTCTCCAAATGAAAATATTATAGTTAAACACATGCTTATTTCCCACCACTGTACATAATTATAAGTGCACGTTCACACAATGTAAAACCTACAGTGTTTGTAACTAACCATTTAAAAGTTATTCAGTAAATAAATAGTTTTTTCAGCAAGTTTGTTTTTCCGTCAGAAGAATAACTTACTTGAGTTACGACTCAATGCGGAAACGGTAGAGCAACAACATGAGTAAGTAAGACGTGTCTTGTTGCAAAACTCCAATCAAAATGCAGTGGGAGGAGATCCAACTCCGACCCCCTGGATCTAGATCCAACTCCGCCCCCTGGATCTAGATCTAACTCCGACCCCCTGGATCTAGATCCAACTCCACCCCTGGATCTAGATCCAACTCCACCCCCTGGATCTAGATCAACTCCACCCCCTGGATCTAGATCTAACTCTACCCCCTGGATCTAGATCCAACTCCACCCCCCTGGATCTAGATCTAACTCCACCCCCTGGATCTAGATCCAACTCCACCCCCCTGGATCTAGATCCAACTCCACCCCCTGGATCTAGATCCAACTCTGCCCCCTGGATCTAGATCTAACTTCACCCCCTGGATCTAGATCTAACTCCCCCCCTGGATCTAGATCTAACTCCCCCCCTGGATCTGATCAATGCTTAGGCCCTGGATTTGAGATTCACACTCTTGACCAAATTGGTTTATGATCTACTGATCTAGATCCAACTCCACCCCCCTGGATCTAGATCTAACTCCACCCCTGGATCTAGATCCAACTCCACCCCCTGGATCTAGATCTAACTCCGCCCCTGGATCTCGTGTACTGCTGTGAGGGGCTACTGGATATTTGACCGATATTCACACTCTTAACCAAATTGGTTTGTAATGTCGAGTCTACTGATAAACAGTGATTAATAAACAGCCTATTAATTCTTAAGTGAGAAATGTGTAGACATAAGCAAAAACAAATATGAAAATAAATTTAAAACATTAAATCACAAAACAAATAATGGCATAATAAACAGCATAAATATGTTTTATGTTATTTATAAATAAAACACTTAATTTGTATTTTAATATTATTATAATATTTAACATTATTAAATATGTATGATGCTTAAAATAGTTTTATTAGTGTAGTCTAACAGCATGAATAAAAATGATTGACTATCAGACATTTAATACATATTCTTACTTACTACTTGCGTTATACTGTACAAAATTCCCTTTGTGCTCATACTACAACCAGCTATTATAATGCCATATTATAGTACATAATCATGATTTAGAGCAGTAGAGTTTGGCAGAATAGAGTATATACATGGCTCGGGGAAGTCAAAAATCACTTCTGTGGTGTGTTTTGATTTATGTTTCTGACACGTTTGCTATCTTTCTATCAGATTACAGCCCTTCGACTCCAGAACCGCCATCTTCGCCACTTCCTCTGAGTGAAAAGCCCAGTGAGACTCAACTCCTCTTCTCTGCTCTTCATCCCTACGGCTGAGCCCGTTGACCCGGAGCAATGGGAAAGTGATTCTGAATCTAGCGGTTTCCCCCTCCCCCGTCCCCCGGCCCATCAAGAGCAGATGCTGCAGACCACACCCCCTTTACTGCTACGGCCACCCCCCTTCCCTCGGATTGGCCCGTCAGAACCGAGAAGAGGCCACAGCCGGGCCTGACAAACGCCTGGCGTCCCAGGACCTGTTTGATGACGAGAGGGGCCGTGAAGTAACCCAAGCACCCACCGCTCCAGAAATCGGGCCCCTGCCCAGCCGGGAGCCCCTGCAGCCTGACGTACTGCACCGGGACGATACAGAGGAAGAGGAGGATGAGGAAGAGTTGGTGGTTTTCCCCACTGAACCGAACGAGGAGGAAGAGTCCGACTGGCGGTACCTCACGACCGGGCCCTCGTCCTCCCCCGCTTCGGATCTGCCAGCGCTGATCTTCACTGAATCTGCCTGGCAGGGGGCGGAGCTAACCACGCGGCGGATGAGGAGGGGGCGGAGCTTCGGCACGGCGGCACCGAATATCTTGCCGAAACCGAGCTCCACGACTCAGAGCTGTCCCAGGAGGCCGAGCAGGTACTTAATGATTACAAATACACATTAATTGAGCTCTAATTTAGTTTGAAGAGAATCAAAGAGTCAGTTTGCTTAAATATCATACAAACTTAATTCGTGTTTTTCTTTAATCTAATATTTATAGTTTATTTCAGCTTTATTTTATTTACAGAATTACATTTTCGTTTTAGTTAACAATAACAAGGAGTATGTCATTGTAATGTCTTTTTCCATTATAACTTTGTAAAAAAAAAAAAAAAAAAAACCTTGACAAAACATGTTTGAGTTCCACAGGTGGTTCTTGGTATAAAATCCTCAGTTGTTTGTTTGGATGAAGTGTGTCATGTCTTGATGGAAATGATTTTAGATTGATTTATCTGAACGCTAGGAAGAGTAATGCGTTTATAGATCTGTTCTCCGGGCGGCACGGCAGGTTGTCAGTGAGCGTTTCGACAAACCACAACAATTCAGTGCAATAAAGTGGCCGTTAGACCAAACACCCTTTTTTTCATTCTCTGCAGGTGATTTGTGTGGACTGGAGCAACCTCGCAGGAAAGGGCTACGTTATACTCAACATGACGGACAACTTTGACTGTGTAAGTCATTTTTGTTACAAAAACCCACCCAGAAAACACTTGCTAACCCTAACCCAATGCACCATTGTTCTTGCATGAACAAAACAAGTCTCCTCTTCTTCATAAAGATCCAGTCAGGA